>AWOL01S0049904.1:0-24184 GCA_000715115.1 Nicotiana otophora
GTNACTCTGTGTTTGTTTGAGTTGCCATTTTTTTATAGAAAACACTTTCATTATTGATTTTACCTACAAATAATTAAAATGAAAAATTTAGTTAATAAGATGAATTACTTTTCAGTTCACGTTATGGAAAATTTGGTATTGAATTATAAAGGCCGTGAATCATATTGAGGCAAAGTGCCAAATTGTAAAATATTATTCGGTTGAGTTGTTCACTCCCGAACATTTTGTTAAGAAGTTGTGCACATTATGATCGAGTCATGGCTTCTTATTGTGGAAAAATAATGTGTTATTGATTTCTGTAGCAAGTTGTAATATTTGAGCGCTCGATATGCAATTTGTAATATGTTATAATATTTGAGCACTTGATGTGCAATTTGTGATATGTTGTAATATTTGAGCACTTGATGTGCAGTTTGTGATATGTTGTAATGTTTGAGCACTTGATGTGCAATTTGTGATATGTTGTAAGATTTGAGCACTTGATGTGCAATTTGTGATATGTTGTAATATTTGGGCACTTGAGGTGCAAGTTATATTATGTTGTGATATTTGCGCACTTGAGGTGCGATTTGTGAAATATTATGATATTGATACGCATGCGGTGAGATAAGGGTGGCTTGAAACGCATGGCTAGTAGGGGAACTACTAGAAGTCATGCGATGATATAAGGTCCGGGTGTTGAAACGCATGCGGTGAGATTAGGGTGGCTTGAAACGCATGGCTAGTAGGGGAACTACTAGAAGTCATGCGATGATATAAGGTCCGGGTGTTGAAACGCATGCGGTGAGATTAGGGTGGCTTGAAACGCATGGCTAGTAGGGGAACTACTAGAAGTCATGCGATGATATAAGGTCCGGGTGTTGAAACGCATGCGGTGAGATTAGGGTGGCTTGAAACGCGTGGCTAGTAGGGGAACTACTAGAAGCCATGCGATTTGATAAGGATAGCTAAAACGTGGGATACCATTTCGGGAAAAAAGATTTCTTTAAAAATTAAATGTGAATGCTCCTGCGGTGATATAAGAAAATGAGATATTGTAAATTTATTTATGATTTGGAACTACGAGGCGGTACCTCGGGAGTGCCCTGTTGATATTTCTTTATTTATGTTCTTGTCTTGGTGATGTTGTTTCATTGAATATATAAATTCTTGTCTTCTTCCGTGATGTACTAGTTGACTTTATTATCATGTGTTTTGTGTTCCTAGTTATATTGTGTTGGCTTTGGCTTTTTAGCACGTGACTCTAAAGAAGTATATTTCTGGGTTTTCTTACTGATTTTCGATGATTGAGTTAATTTAAATAAAAAAATTATTATTTATTTTAAATTAAATAGTTTTACAACCAAACCAGTAGTTTATCTAATGCCTTAATTTAAGTGAAATGTTACTTTCTTCACCCAAATGAATTCTAAAAATAAATTCAATTCTTTGTTGATTTCTTACTTGATTTAAAAATTCTAAACTCACTTTAGTGGAAATAGATTGATCATGTGGATCTTATATACATTGAAGATATTTGGCACGTGAGTTGTTCGTGCAGTTGAGATATGAATTGAGGGCACGAGGTGCCGGGGAAATATGCTGATTTAATTATAGGGCACGGGGTGCCGTGAAAATATGAAAATAGGTTGAGACCCATTTTTACGAAAATTATGAAAATGGGTTGAGACCCATATTTTTATGATTATGAAATAAAGTGTCACATGGTGACTTTTTAATTGAAAGAATAATATTCAAAATATTTATTTGGAAGGATTTTTATTCAAAAAGAATTATATGAAGGAATTATATGTGAAAGATATTTATTTGAAGGACTTGATTTAATTAGGTGTAATTGTATTTAATAATTATTGAGTGATATTAATGGTATTCTTGTTGTCCGTTGTGCATATCACTGGTTGTTTTATCCTGCCCTTATTTTTATTGTTTCCTAGTATTTTGTATATTATATTGCACAAGTTATTAGATTAGTCAGTGTCTTGACTGTTCCTCGTCTCTACTCCATTGAGGTTAGTCTTGATACTTACTGGGCACCGCTGTGGTTTGCTCACTCTACACTTCTGCACATTTTTGTGCAGAGCCAGGCATTGGAGGTATCGTACTTGAGCAGAGTTAAAGCACGATCGTAAAGATTCAAGGTAAAGCTGTTTGACCGTCGCAGTCCCTTGGAGTCTTTTCATTTCATTGTACTGTTAATTTGTAATCAAACAGTATTGTATATTCGGTCTTCGTGATCATTCCATGTATTTAGTTAGAGTTCGTGACTCAGCACTACCAGTCTTGGGAGGTTGTTTATTGTAATTATTTCCGCTGTTGGTTTTAAAAAAAATGGCTTCAAAAGGTAATTAATCGGCTTACCTAGTGTTAGAGACTAGGTGTCATCACGACGCCTGTGGTGGGATTTTGGGTCGTGACAAGTTGGTATCAGAGCTCTAGGTTCATAGGTTCTACGAGTCACGAACGAATTTAGTAGAGTCTTGCGGATCGGTACGGAGACGTCTGTACTTATCTTCGAAAGGCTGTAGAGCTAGTAGGAAAAATTTTCACTTCTTTCATTCCTCATCGTGCGACATTATTCAGCTTGGCGCATATATCTTATGTTCTTTTGCATCAACTCATGTATGAAATTGCGCACTGGGTATCAACTATGCGTCAACGGTTCGTGATACTATAGAGGGGTTATAAGAGAGCCAGGGTTGCTAAACCATTATTACAACGTGTCGTCCAGATAGAGGATGCAGAAGTATTGAGAGATCATTCAGTTGTGCAGATTGGGGTGCAACAGGTTCTGATATCTAGTTGATAAGTATGATATTAAAAAGGTTTAATTAATTGCCTAATCATCATAAATTATGGTAGGGTCACAAGGAGGATGTAGATCTGAAATAGCTGGTGGTATTAAAGACTATGTAGTTCCTATGGGATTTCTATTTAGCGAAGGGTACGTACGCAACCAAGGCACTAGAGGAAGCGAGTTTAACTGTCACGAGGATGACATGCGCCAAATAAATGGTTTGAGATGTCTTATGACCGGAGTCGTACGAGCGATGAAGGTTAGTATTGTGGATCATCAGAATATGCCCTATGGCTTCACGCCAAGTGAGAGGAGTCCACTATCAATGATTAGATTGTGGAGGTCATGTGTTATATCAGTTTTTTCCTGAGATGCATTTATGTAGTGTTGAAAGGCTCTTCGAAATTTGTATATGATTAAGAGCTGAGATTGGTATGGGATGATGCTGGGANATGCACTATGGCTTCACGTTAAGTGAGGGGAGTCCACTATCAATGATCATATTGTGGGGGTCATGTGTTATATCAGTTTTGACCTGAGATATATTTATGTGGTATTGAAAGGTTCTCAGAAATTTGTATATGATTAAGAGCTGAGATTGGTATGGGATGATGCTGGGACTTGCGGTATTCCCGCTTCCTTAATAATTCTACATTTCAGTACCAACGAGGTCACATAAATAATTTCAGAATACTCGGGGTGCTACAGTAGTTATTTTAATGCACCACCGGCACGGGATTCCTATAATGGTTATTCTATTTATCCGGTAGAGACTCAGTATGAGCAGCCGAACCCGCAGAAGGGTTGTTATCAGTATGATTGTACTAGACACGTGAAGAGGAATGTCCCAGACTTGGAAGAGATGGATTTCATCAGAATAGTTAGGCTACGAGCTTTATTCCAGTTAACACTCCACGTGAACAGTCATCTAGAGGTGGAGGACATGCGGGTAGTGGGCACCTAAAAGGTGGAGACCCGACCCGTTGATATAATAGCTATGATTTGGCTGAGGCCAATACACTAGATTGTGACGTTACAGGTATGATCCTGATTTTTGTTATAAAAGGATATTTTTTCCTTAACTTGATTCGGTTTTGAATATTGAGGTGAGTCCTCCTATTATGCTCCGCTTATGGGTGAGCTTCGTAATTTCGTGATCCACTTATATATTTATCCCTGTTGGGAGATTGGAAGATGTGAGCCTGTGTCTATCATTTTTATTTTTGGGCACCATTGAGGGCTATAAGTCCAAAAATAATTTTTATTATTTATTACAGTGGGTTTAATGTATCTCAGAATAATTGATTCCAATTTTATGAATTATATGCCCTATCGGTATGAGGGTTCGTTATGTGTTATGAAAACAAAATGTTTACGAAAATTTATTGAAAGGAAGAAAGAAAGGAAATTGAAATTTCAGTTGGCACAATGTGCAAAATACTTGTGATTCAGAGTTAAGGACGAGGTCCTTGTGGTGAAATATTTATGAGTTTAAAATTCTCCCTTTGTGAAATTTAATTTGTACAATAGTATTAATAGAGAGTCATGCCTGTTAGGCTTATTTGATAATTCTTATATATTTTCTGTTCATATTCAGCCATTTTCATACTGTAAACATTAAGTTTTAGCCTATGAGGTGAGTGCCCAAGTGGCATTAAATGTGACTCATTAATCCGAGTAAGTAATCATGAGGTATTCATGCCTCGCATTCTGTTGTCAGTGTTGTAAAAATTGAAAACGAGGTGGTGGTTAATATGAGATTAATTGATGATGCAGGAATTAATTATGAACAACTTTTAAGACCAGAGATGTGGTGATGAGCATACATATTATGTGCTTCATGTCTTGATATCATTATGATAATGCAATGCTGAGATTAGTGTTATTGATATATACCTTGCGGTGTTTTGTTGGGTTGCGGATGTGTTGTAGGAGTTATTTTGGTGTTACTCTGGCAGGTGGTTAGGCCCAATTACAGGGGAGACTCTTCCGAAATTTTCTGAAATATTTGGGAGTTAGTAAAATTTGGGGGATTGAGATATGCAAAATGAGAGATAAGTTATGTTGTGTGTTTAAGGGCGAATGATCCTAAGCGGGGAAGAATGAAATACCCCAGATCTTTTTTTGAAGTATTTCAACACTATCAAGAAAGTTGATGTGTGCATAGGCATGAGTTGCTATAGCTAGTTGAGACTAATACCGTGTGTCGAAGTGAAAATCAGGCATTTTGGAAATGAATGGAGAGTTAGGGATTTTTGCTCTAAAGCTTATAAGAATGGAGAAAAGAAATAATCTCAATTGAGATGGTGTTATCAGACCCGTATTAAATTACGGGAACGTAGAATCACCCACAATTATGTGTGCAAGAATATACTCAGTAATTTAAAATCCTCAGAAAGATTCTTAGCACGTTCGAGGACGAACGTTTGTTTAAGAGATGGAGAATGTAACGACCCGACTTGTCGTTTTAAGAATTTACGCCCCATTCAATGACTTAAGGTCTCAAGCAGCTTCGCAATATGTATTATGACCCGCGGGTGTGGTCGAGTTTGATTTACTAAATATTCAGAATTAAATTAAAAGAACAATCCTTATTTAGAAGCTTAAATAAAAAGAGTTGACTGGAGAGTTGACTTTTGAGTAAACGACTCCGGAATAAAATTTTGATGATGTCAATAACTCCGTATGGTATTTTGGACTTAGGAGCGTGTCCGCAAAATTATTTGGAGGTCCGTAGTGGAAGTAAGCTTGAAATGGCGAAAAATTAAATTTTGGGAAGTTTGACCGGGGGGTTGACTTTTTGATATCGAGGTCGAAATCTTATTCTGAAAATTTGAATAGCTTCGTTATATCATTTATGACTTGTGTGCAAAATTTAAAGTCATTCTGGATTGATTTGATATGTTTCGGCACAAGATATAGAATTTGAAAATTCAAAGTTCATAGATTTTGATTTGAGGTGCGATTTGTCGTTTTGATGTTGTTTGATATGATTTGAGGCATCGAGTAGGTCCGCGTTATGTAATAGAACTTGTTTATATATTCGGATGGGGTCCCTAGGGCCTCGGGTGAGTTTCGAATGCTTAACAGATCGAATTTGGGTTTGGAGGAGGAGCTAAAGCAGCTGGGTTGCTGGTGTCATCGCACCTACGCGAACAAGGGCCGCAGGTGCGAGCTCGTGAATGCGAGGAATGATTCGCAGAAGTAAAAATGCATGGGCTGTCCAGGCACCGCGGGTGTGAAAACATCATCGCGGGTGCGAAGACCACGGGTGCGAAAACAATCATCGCGGGTGCGAAAACCGCGGGTGCGAAGACCGCAGGCGCGAAGATATCATCACGGGTGCGAAGACCGCAGGCCCGAAAAAATCACCGCGGGTGCGAAGACCGCAGATGGGAAGAAATCACCGCGGGTGCGAAGACCGCATGTGCGAAAATCCTGGACATAATGTTAAAAACACACGGGTTCCGAGTTTTTCCATTTTTGGGCCTTCAAGCACGGGTTTTGGGGCGATTTTGAGAGAGAATTCAAGGGAAACTTGAGGTAAGTCACTTGTGATCATTTTTACTCCATAATATTGAATTATCATCGACTAATCCGACTAGATTACATATGTTTGAGGTGTAAATCGGGGGTTTGAACTTAGGGATTTGAAAATAAGATTTGAAGATTTGGAGGTCGAGTTGAGGTCGGTTTTGGTAAAATTGGTATGGTTAGACTCGTGGTTGAATGGGCTTTTGGATTTTGTAACTTTTGTCGGGTTTCGAGATGTGGACCCCACAGACTATGTTTGAGCTAATTTCGGATTGTTTTTGTTGGAAAATTAGTATTTTCTTATGAAATTAATTTTAATAAATTTTATTGACTGAATCGAATTATTTGTGGCTAGATTCGAGGTATTTGGAGGTCAAATTCAAGAAAGAAGGCGATTATGGAATATTGGCATAACTTCAAAAAGGTAAGTATCTTGCTTAACCTCGAGTGGGGAAATTATCCCTTAGGCACTGAGTCTTATGTAGAAATTGTGTAATTGAAAACCATGTACGCGAGGTGACGAGTACGTACTTGGTTTATATGTGCAAATTATATCGGTNTAGATGCCCTTAAGTATTAAGTTGGAAAATTGTTGTAACTTATTAAATCCCTTATTTGTCATGCCTCATTCTTTGTTTGCCGAGGTTGTTTTTATAGGATAAATTGGTGTGATTCTCAATTGACTTTTATGTGAACTCTGTGTTTATTTGAGTTGCCATTTTTTATGGAAAACACTTTCATTCTTGATTTTACCTACAAATAATTAAAATAGAAAATTTAGTTAATAAGATGAATTACTTTTCAGTTCACGTTGTGAAAATTTTGATATTGAATTATAAAGACAGTGAATCACATTGAGGCAAAGTGACAAATTGTGAAATATTATTCGGTTGAGTTGTTTACTCTCGAACATTTTGTTAAAATGTTGTGCACATTATGATCGAGTCATGGCTCCTTATTGTGGAAAAATAATGTGTTGTTGATTTATGTGGCAAGTTGTAATATTTGAGCGCTTGATGTGCAATTTGTGATATGTTATAATATTTGAGCACTTGATGTGCAGTTTGTGATATGTTATAATATTTGAGCACTTGATGTGCAATTTGTGATATGTTGTAAGATTTGAGCACTTGATGTGCAATTTATGATATGTTGTAATATTTGGGCACTTGAGGTGCAAGTTGTATTATGCTGTGATATTTGCGCACTTGAGGTGCGATTTGTAAAATATTATGATATTGATACACATGCGGTGAGATAAGGGTGGCTTGAAACGCATTGCTTGTAGGGAAACTACTAGAAGTCATGCGGTGATATAAGGTGAGGGTGCTGAAACGCATGCGGTGAGATAAGGGTGGCTTGAAACGCGTGGCTAGTAGGGGAACTACCAGAAGCCATACGGTGTAATAAGGATGGCTAAAACGCAGGATGCCATTTCGGGAAAAAAGATTTCTTTAAAAATTAAATGTGAAGGCTCCTGCGGTGATATAAGAAAATGAGATATTGTGAATTTATTTATGATTTGGGACTACGTGGCGGTACCTCGGGAGTGCCCTGTTGATATTTCTTTATTTATGTTCCTATCTTGGTGATGTTGTTTCATTGAATATGTAAATTCTTGTCTTCTTCCATGATGTACTAGTTGACTTTATTATCATGTATTTTGTGTTCCTAGTTATATTGTGTTCGCTTTGGCTTTTTAGCATGTGACTCTGAAGAAGTATATTTTCTGAGTTTTCTTACTAATTTTCGATGATTGAGTTGATTTAAATAAAAAAATTATTATTTTATTTTAAATTAAATAGTTTTACAATCAAATCAGTAGTTTATCTGATGCCTTAATTTAAGTGAAATGTTACTTTCTTCACCCAAATGAATTCTAAAAATAAATTCAATTCTTTGTTGATTTCTTACTTGATTTAAAAATTCTAAACTCACTTTAGTGGAAATAGATTGATCATGTGGATCTTATATACAATGAGGATATTTGGCACGTGAGTTGTTCGTGCAGTTGAGATATGAATTGAGGGCACGAGGTGCTGGAAAAATATGATGATTTAATTATGGGGCACGAGGTGCCGTGGAAATATGAAAATGGGTTGAGACCCGTTTTTACGAAAATTATGAAAATGGGCTGAGACCCATATTTTTATGATTATGAAATAAAGTGTCACATGGTGACTTTTTAATTGAAAGAATAATATTCAAAATATTTATTTGGAAGGATTTTTATTCAAAAAGAATTATATGAAGGAATTATATGTGAAAGACATTTATTTGAAGGACTTGATTTAATTATGTGTAATTGTATTTAATAATTATTGAGTGATATTAATGGTATTCTTGTTGTCTGTTGTGCATATCACTGGTTGTGTTATCCTGCCCTTATTGTTATTGTTTTCTAGTATTTTGTATATTATATTGCACAATTTATTAGACTAGTGAGTGTCTTGACTGTACCTCGTCTCTACTCCATTGAGGTTAGTCTTGATACTTACTAGGCACCGCTGTGGTGTGCTCACTCTAGACTTCTGCATATTTTTGTGTAGAGCCAGGCATTGGAGGTATCGTACTTGAGCAGAGTTAAAGCGCGATCGTAAAGATTCAAGGTAGAGCTGCTTGGCTGTCGTAGTCCCTTGGAGTCTTTTTATTTCATTGTACTGTTAATTTGTAATCAAACAGTATTGTATATTCGGTCTTCGTGATCATTCCATGTATTCAGTTAGAGTTCGTGACTTAGTACTACCAGTCTTGGGAGGTTGTAAATTGTAATTATTTCCGCTGTTGGTTTTAAAAAAAATGGCTTCAAAAGGTAATTGTAATCGGCTTACCTAGTCTTAGAGACTAGGTGCCATCACGACGCCTGTGGTGAGATTTTGGGTCGTGACAATACTGGAATGATAACTATTATTATACGCGAACTCAATAAGTGGCAGTTGATCATTCCAACTACCCTTGAAGTCTATCACACAAGCCCGTAACATATCCTCGAGTGTCTGAATAGTACGCTCAGCCTGTCCGTCTGTTTGGGGATGAAATGTTATACTAAGACTTACCTGAGTCCCTAATCCTTTTTGGAAGGACCTCCAAAACTTAGCCATAAACTGAGCACCTCCATCCGAGATAAGAGATATAGGGACACCATGAAGTTGTAATATCTCCTTAATGTAAAGCCTTGCATAAACTTCTACGGAATATGTAGTCCTAACAGACAGAAAATGGGCTGATTTTGTAAGTCTATCAACAATCACCCATATAAAATCGAACTTACGCTGGGTACGAGGTAAGACTATGATGAAATCCATATTAATTACTTCCCACTTCCAAGTCGGAATCTCTATAGCCTGCAATAATCCACCGGGTTTTGATGCTCAATCTTAACCTACTGACAGTTAGGGCACTGAGCAACAAACTCCACTATATCCTTTTATATTCCGTCCCACCAATATATTTCCCTGATGTCGTAATACATCTTTGTTCCTCCTGGATGGATAGAATAATGAGAATAGTGAGTCTCTCCCATAACCTGCCGGCACAACCCTGCAACATTAGGGACAGATAATCGTCCTCGATATCTGAGGACCCCATATCCTCGATAATCGTCCTAGATCTACGGCTGAGGGCATCAGCTACTACATTCGCCTTCCCCGGATGGTATAAAATATCAACGTCATAGTCATTCAGTAGCTCCAACCATCTCTTTTGGCGTAAATTCAATTCCTTTTACTTGAAGATATACTGAAGGCTCTTATGATCCGTATATATATCAACATGAATGCCATACAAGTAGTGCCTCAATATCTTTAGTGCATGAATCACCACAGCTAACTCTAAATCGTGGGTCGGGTAATTCTTTTCGTGCTTTCTTAGTTGTCTAGAAGCATAAGCTACAACCCTACCATGCTGCAGCTGAAGCATCACAATAGATAGCATAACCATCGGTTCCCTCTGGGAGTGTTAGAATCTGTGCTGAAGGTAATCTGTCCTTCAATGCATGGAACCTGCGTTCGCAAGCATCAGTCCACTGAAACTTAGCTCCATTCTGAGTCAACTTTGTCAATGGTGTTGAAAGAGAAGAAAATCCCTTTACAAATCTCCTGTAATAACCTGCCAAACCGAGAAAGCTACGAATCTCCGCCGGGGTCGTGGGTCTAGGCCAAGTCTTTATTGAACCAAGTTCTAACTTGCACTTTCCAAGCCTTGTCTTCTTCCAACCACATCAACCATAATAGCAATAGTATTCTTAAGTTATTTCTACTGATTTTCAGCCATAAAACATCAAGATTTCAACTCCAAATAGTCCAGTAACTACAACACTTCAACATGAAGTTCAACTTACTTCACAAATTTCCTTTATCAAATCAACTAGATATACATAGATGATCTTAAATACATATAGGAGAAGTTAAACCTTACATTGGAAGCAAGAATACTTATCCAAATAAGCTTTACTTCAAGCTCAAATAATCTCTTTACCCCAAATCACAAACTAGAGAGATAACTAGGTGATCTTGATCTTAAGAGAGAAATCACCTTATCAACTTGTAGATTTGGTCTTGAACCCTAGGATAACTTTAAGAGAGATCTCGGGCTCATATTTTGAAGCTTCTTCACGTTGCAATAGAGAGAGATGGATTATGATTTGTTTTCTAAGTGCAATTGAGATATATCTATGTTTATATGGCCCCACTAATAGGCTTGGGCAGATGGGTCTTAGGAAAGCTACAGAATTCAACCAGAATTCACTTTTAGAGAATTTTGCATACAACTTCCCTTTTTGTCAAGATTTATTATATGTTTTTCAAATTTTAAGTGGTATTTCGATAATCTAAAATTACATAGAACATATCATTATTTAGGTATCATATTGATGTTTATGTTTAATTATTAAATTTGGTTAACCCTGAAAGCATACATCAACCAAATATTATTGGTAGACGACTAAGAAAATAAACTATTATGTGTTACTAAAAATAATTCTCCCATAATATCACTTTAATAGATCATATTTTTTTTTTAATTTTTAGTAAATATATATTCACTTATCAAAATTTTATCTATAACTTTAATAATGCAAGATTGAAATAATATTCATATAATAAAAAAACCCGAAAAACCCAAAAACTCCGATAAAACCGAACCAATCCAAACCGATATAATTGGTTTGGTTTTGATAAAATTCGAACCACTCCGGTCCATGCACACCCCTAATGAGAGCCTCGATCAGACACACTTCGAAGCGGAATCTTCATATCCTTATCAGCTACCTTCCTCCTCTTGGCTCGACTACTCTCCTCTTCCTCTGCATATCCCATGACATACACAGACGAACCTTGATTGACGGACTCCCAAGACTGTGGACTATCTAGAACCTCAGAAGAGCTGGTGTCTGTAAATACCCTAACATAGTTTTGAGCCTGAGGGGAATCTGGTTGTGCCAATCCGTGTACCACTCCCCTTATACCCTGATCAACGGGCCCTGATAATGAAACTAAGGGCCTTGGTGAGGTTGTAACTCCTCTCACCCCATTTGCTACCGGCAAAATCGAAACTACTCGAACGGATGACTCATATGGATCCTCGGAAGGATCCTCCTCAATAGAACCCATGATCTTCGATGGGTCTGACTCCATAGTGGAGCTTATATCTCCTTTTAACACTTTCGTAGCCTTCTGACCCGTGCTAGCGGCTGGCGTCTGTCGTCTCGTAGTAATAGGCATCACTAAGAACATAAATAAGGTAAAGATTAGGAGTAAAAACTTACGACTCAGTTCTATCGCACAATCTAGATTAGAAAGAAAAGTAACCATCCTAAATATCTTGTAGCCTCATAAAAAGAGTTTGTCAACATCCTATCACCCTAGTGGGAACAGACATGCGGAGTCGACGAACAAACAATCCTCCAAAACCTTAAGAAAAGGTTGACCGACGCCAAAGGAAAATGGAAAGAATCATGCCCGAATTCTTGTGGGAATACTGCATAACCTAAAAATCCAGTACTGAGGCCACTCCGTTTTCGTTGGTCTACGGTGCCGAAGCACTAATACCGATTGAGGTAGGGGTACCGAGCCTCAGGTTCCGATATGCTATCGAAGAATCAAAAGGCGAGGCCGTGAGCACGAGCCTAAAACTACTAGATGAGAGGCGCGAGGCCGCTCTAATCCGGTTGGCCACCCAAAAGCAGCGGATAGAAAGATATTACAACCGAAGAGCCAACCTCCGACACTTCAACATTGGGGACTTGGTGTTAAGAAGAGTAACACAAAAAACCTAAAACCTGAACGAAGGGAAGCTAGGACCGAATTGGGAAGGTCCATATCGAGTCGTCGGGATTACTGGTAAAGGTACGTAAACTCGAATCAGGAAATGGCGCACAACTACCAAACAACTGGAACATGACTCATTTAAAATGATATTATGCTATGGTACGACCTCTTTCACTTTATTTTTTATATTACGAATCGGGCTAACACTTGCAGGCAATAGCCAAAATAGAATGTAACGGTTAGGTCTGAAAGCACGCATTGCACTCTTTTTTCCTTTAATCATTTTTGTCCCAAATGGGTTTTTTGGCAAGGTTTTTAACGAGGCAACAATAAATCGTGCTAACTTAAAGTCTAAAACCGGTTTTAATTCGGAGTCAATGGTCGCATCAACAGTATCCGAGCCCACTCGAAGATCAACCTCGAATACTGGGTGCTATCACCCTCGGGTCAGGATTTTTAGCAAGGAAGAAAGCTCTATGCTGAAACAGTCTAGTCTCGCTGGTTAGGATTTATTGTAAGGGCCAAACAATCAAATGAACCGTGCCTGCATAGGTCACCTCGGCCATAATACGAGCTTCTACACATTTACAATCTTGTACGTTACACAATAGGTAGAGAGTTTCTACCTTGCTAACAAACATTTTTTGCTTCGTAAAAGTATCGAGCTTAAGGGCTATTCCTACCCAGGAACTGTAGAGCCCAAGGGCCACCCTTATCCGAGCCCAAAGGGATACCCCTACTCGGGGACTGTCATCCGAGATAAGTTCGGGCGGCTCGGGTTATCAAAACCCGGAGGCACAAGACCTAGTAGGTAGTGCCCAAACCTAAAAGGCTATGGCCGCCCTAAAAATGGTTCGGAGACGTCCGAAGCCCGTAATCAAAACATAAGGCCTTCAACAAAATTCCAAACATGTTCGAAGGTTACCCTCAGCAAAGATATAAACTAAAAGCATTTAAACAATCATCTTGGGGAAAGCTTCCAATCACTCCGAGCCCCCATAAGATTCAAGAAAAACTTACATCGGGGACAAGTCATGTTCGGACCTCCGAAAAATGACTTATTACTACGTTTGATTCCATGCTAAGGCATTTGAAATCTTTGCAATTGTAAAAATGGTGCTAACGATAATAGACTTGAAAATTGCCAAAAGGGAAAAACTTTATATACATTCCGAAATGTCTTTACAAAGGCCAATGAAAACGGCCTCAACAAAATAAATATACAAGATACAAAAACAAAGACAGTAAATACTAAGGCATCTACATCTGATCTTCACCAGAACCTGCCTCGTCACTAGAGCTGTCGGGGCCTTTGGGTTCTTCGGATCCCTCGGAGCTTCCTTCATCTTCGGGTTTAGCCAGAGTCTTGGCCTCGACCTCAAGTCTCTTCACTTCCTCGATCTCGGCCGATAGGTCAAAGCCTCGTGCATGGATCTCTTCGAGGGTCTCCCTCCGGGATAGCCGCCTCACGTACTCAACAGTAGTCTTCAGGCAAGCCTCGGCTGCTTCGACATCAGCCCTATACTGTCCACCATTTCTTCAGTATCGGCGGAGGTTGTGCGTATCTGAGACTTTATAGATTCATATTCTTTACCGAGGGCGTCCCGCTCTACCAAAGCCGAACTCAATTGCGATCGTAGTTCATCATTCAACTGGGACCGCTTGTCGGCTTTTTCTTTCGCCACCTATATTTGAACCTCTACCGATACCAGTTATGCCTGGGCGGTTTCGTTCTTCGAAGCCAGTCGGTCTATTTCGCTCTTCCAACCATCGGTCATGGCTTGGACCTCATTCATTTTAGCTCGGATTTGGTCGATCTGGTCAATCTTCTGCGGAACCTGTGAGGGTTGGTCATTAGTCGTCATGGCTGAGTCTTCATTGCTAACTTAAAAAATCTTTACCTTTTTGACCAAATCGACTTGTTCCCGCCTCAGGTTCGAAGCTTCCCTTTGAGCCTCATCCAGCCCGGCCTAAATGTCCTTGATGGGCCCTTCATGTTGCTCATTGAGAAGCTTTTATATATATATATATATATATATATATATATATATATATATATCTTTTCTCGGCAAGCTCCTTGACCTCAAGATCAAGCTAGTTAACCTCAACCCGGTACCAAAAAAAGCTTTCATGATGAAGTACCGAGGCCTACAAAAGAGTAAAAAAAGAAAACATGAGAAATATCAAAAACTAAGTCAAAGTTTGAAAAGCATAATGATGCCTTTCCTGATTCAACGCCTACTGTGCTTCATTGAAAAGGCGTAGAACGTCCACCTCATTCATTTTCACTTGGTCTTTTTTGGTTACCAGGCATCGGAGGTAGCTCGCTACTCCCACTGGAG
Organism: Nicotiana otophora; assembly: GCA_000715115.1. Taxonomy (NCBI): domain Eukaryota; kingdom Viridiplantae; phylum Streptophyta; class Magnoliopsida; order Solanales; family Solanaceae; genus Nicotiana; species Nicotiana otophora. Next base: position 14,937 of record AWOL01S0049904.1, read on the forward strand.
CAGAAAGAACCTAGGCATCCTCCGGGACAATGATGATTATCGACCTCTTACGGCCAGGATCCACACTCGGTGCGGGGAATTGGTTGATTAACTTTGGAGTCGAGTTCAGTCCGCCGACCTCTGAAGACGGATCCTTTCTCGGCACTTCTAGGTCGCCCAACCCAGAAAAGGCTTCCAAGGCGGACGAGTCCACACCATCGAAAAAGGAACGAAATGGATTATCCACGCCATGAGACCCTTCATTAAATTTCTCCTTCCTCCTTGGGCCTTCTCACGCATAGACTCGGTGTAGGAGGGTATCCCCGAGATCTCAATTATGCCGGGGACTTACTTTGGTGCAGAGCCGACATCCTAGGAAGTTTCATCCCGGGGATCCGCGCCGGCTTTCTGAGTTGGAGGGGGATCGACCTCACGAGTCTCCCCCTCAGATGCATCCCAATCCCCAGGATAGGTCATCCCGTGAATTACAAAGACAGATTCATCCCCTGGCTCGTCCCTAAGCCAAAGGTGGGAGTCGGAGGTAGGCACACGGGAACTAGATCCCCTCCTGGGCTTGCGGAGCACCCGCTTCTTCGATTTCTTCACCTCGGAGATCGGGGAGCCTGGGGGTTTTCTTTTCCTCTTCTTCTTTCCCTCCATGGCAGCAACAGAGGGATCAACGGACGGGGGTATATTTTTGTCCCCTTCCGAAGGCCTAAGTTTGGTGGTCTTAGGCAAACCTGCAATGATAAAGAAAATGGGTTAGTATAATATAAGGTGGGGATGTAATGTTGGCTATTCGAAAAGAAACCTTACCATGAAAACATGCTTCCTATTGGCCCTTTACGAGTCCGCGCCATGTGCGCTGGAAGTAGGACATCTAAGTAGAAATGTCCTCGATCCACTCCTTTAACCGGAGATTCGGAACCCAGGCAACAGCTGTACAGCCACAAAAAAGAATGAGAAGATCGAAATAAAAAAAAATGAAATTTTGATATCGAAAGAAGGAGTTGCACTTACGAGATGCATTCCATTTCTCAGGGAATGACATGTATTCTGAGGGGATCAAATCCTCTGTCTTCACTCGGACAAAGCGTCCCTGCCAGTCCCTGTCTCGGTCTTTGTCGATGCTGGAAAAGGGGGCCTTGCTGGCCCAGCTAAGCTTGATTATCCCTCCTCAGAACATCCGGGGACTGTATAATCGAAGTAGGTGGTCAATTGTGAACCGACGAGATTTGGTCTTGTTCACGAAGTAACGGAGGCGAGTCACGATCCTCCACAATAATGGATGAATTTGCCTGAAGCACACTTTGTACCTCTTGCAAAAATCCAGTCCACCGGGCCCAACGTGAAGGGATAAGGGTAAATACTCAAGTACCCTTCCACATGGGTAGTAACGGCGTCCTCGGACCTAGGGACTGCTACGTCATGCCTTCCCAATCGCAGTCCTTACGAACTATGGGAAGAACATACTCAGTCACGAAACATATATATCTCGAGACTCATTCGCCCCGGTCATGTATGCGTGAAGGCTTCTCGGCCTTAAAATCATCTGCAATTGAGCAACCCCCGGGGGGATAAACGCCGACAAAGGAGGCTCGGGGAGCGGTTCGTTAGCAGCCGTAATAGGGGAAGCCGTTTCGAGGGCCACCACCTCAGGGCGGCTGCTTCAGTACCAGCGGTCGGTTGAGAAGATGAAGAGGCAACTTGTTGAGGAACGATTTTCGATGTTTTTGCCATTGTCATCTGGGAGAGAGTTTGAAAATTTGAGAAATAAACATGAAGTTTTGGAAAAATAAGTTTTGAGGAAGAAGAACATGGTATGAGGATTTGAAGAAATTTTGGGTAGAAATTTGGAGATTGCTATGGAGGTTGAAGAACATGGATGAAGATATGAAGATTTGAAGAAGGTTTTGGTAATGGTTGGAAGACTTGAAGATAGTAGTTTGATCGGAAAGTAGAAAAATGACAAATGAAGGAGGCTTTTATAGGGAAACAGCAGATGCTTCACATTCGGAGGCAACTTACCGGTGAGCGACACATGTCCGAAGTCAAAATGACACGATTGATGGGACGTTTCAGCTCCCCATCGTAACTTACGAAGGAAGGAACCAGATTCATCTGCCGCTTTCCATTGTTTCGGCTAGCCTACTCTCTAAGAAACGAGGGGACTATCTGTATACGGGTAAAACCAAGCCCGCTGCATGACTCGACTTCCCTATGGGCCAAGCGGAGCATGAAGGTGACCGTAATATATCAAAGTCAGAACGAAAAACCCCTCGTATCAGGGCTCAGGCAAAGATCTTCCCTGGGGGATATCGGGGCCGTATCCTCGAGGTTCGATTTAAGGATTGAGACTTCGGAGACCATTCTCAAGCAGTTGCACACGACTAACAATGGGCCGTGATGTCCGCACCTAACCGGATATCACGCCGTAAATCTTGACTCGTATCAGCGGTGAATCAATAATTAGCATAAAGAAAGATTTTTATCCTTTTTAAGAATTGTACTTAGGGTGAAACTCCCCTACTATATAAAGGGGAAACTAACTATTCATTAAATATATTATTATACTCATATCAAGGAAATATACTCTTATTCTCTCTGTTATTAAAAGCTCTTACTTTTGTTCATAAGTTTTTCATTAGTGTAACCCCGTTGATCGAAGTCAGGCACTTCGTTAAGACGTTACTGAGTTTGGGATCACTCTCCTTATTAGTTTGGAAATTTATTACGTCTTTTATCTGCTTAATCTAACGCCATTTATCATTTGTGTTGAATTAATTCGCATATTCTTAAAACCGCATATAAATTTAATTGTTATCCGTTTTAGAGGGTAAACAAGTGTGCCTTTTCATCTCTATAGCATTTTATAGAAAATTTCAAAATTATATTACACTTTCCATCTTTGCAATCTATATATATATAAATAAATAAATAATTGAGGGACCTTGGCTTGGTGATGTGGCAAGCTTTATATACCGAGGATTGCCTATATTTTTTGTTTTCGGTTTTTTGGGATTTTCTCCTATTTTTTCCTATTTACCTCATTAACTAACAATATTATAAAATAATCGTTGTGCCTTTTACTTGAGAGTCTAAACGTCGCTTCATATCCTAGGAGTGAAAGGAGCATTCCTTCCTAAATATCTCTCTTTTGTTCGCCCTGTGCGATATAACTCTACTCTTCCCCAACTAGAAGGTGAATTCCACTGGTTGCAGAATTTTCGTTTCGAATTCGAAGCCATAAATCAGCGATTGTTACCGCTGGAAAACCCCTGTCATCTCGGTCACCAAGCCAAGGACAACATGATGTCTGGTCCCGAGAAAATCAGCGGAAAAGTCATGACTTTACAGGTCCCTTTAATTTCTTCCTAATTTTTTAACTCAATTTTAGTGTTGTTTATTTTCGGAACAATTTGAGAGGATGTCATGAATGCTATAAATATTGAAATTCGATCGATCTAACATGTACCCAAATAGATCATAGTTGATTGAAGTGTTGGTCAATCTTTTGAGGTTTAGCTGGAAATTCAGTCATCTTTTAAAACGAGGTCATTTTTTGTAGAATGATTTGCCGCTATTATTGGATTTCTTATAGTTGATTTAGTCTACTTTATTGGGAATTTTCAGTTTAACATATGTGGTCTCAAATTTACTTGGAGTAGGTTGCGAACTATTGTCATCTTTCTGGCAGATGCATCACAACCCATCCTTGAAAATATTTTTTGATCTTAATCCCAACAAGTAAATTCATGAAACAGTCTATGTGCGGATCACTGATTTAACAAATTATGACAGATTCGTAATATAGTTAGGTAAAACTATTTTCTCCCTTATTTTGGTTGGCAGCTTCTAACGTAAACAGAATTACAGTTAATTTTTTATTCTATGCAGGCAGACCCACTTAAATACCATGATACAATGGGCTCTTTCATTCTTGGTGAGAATGTCTATGATGGAAGATTGTGGTCCACATATGTAGTTGCTTTTAATTATTTATTTTATACTTCTGCTTAAAATAATTTCTAAGTGCATAGACAAGCATTTTTCACCACTTAGATGGCACAACAATTGGGAGTTCGGAACCAAAATGTGGTTCTTTTCGACTCAAAGAACCAAAATATATGGGAAAAAAACTCGGTGACCATAATATATATATATATAACGCTCTTTTATAAGGCGTTATACCTTAACGTCCGTTTGCCCAGTTAAATATTGCGCCCTTATTTAAGGCGTTATATTTGAACTCAAACGGGCGGGAAGGTATAGCGTCCTAACTTAAGGCGCTATAATATAACGCCCTTACCTAAGGCGCTATACTTACATAAATAATCGTCCCTTCCCCTTCCCCAGCAAAACAGAACGGTCTCCCCCCCATTGTTAACCAAAAAAAGCTCGAGTAGAGCCCACCGGTCCCACAAAAAGTGTAGATTCTCGGTCCTACATCGTATCTAAGGCGTTATCTCGTCGTGGATTGCTTGTTTCGGCTCAAAATTACCAAATCTTCAACTTTTCAAAAACTTTAAATCAAGGTATTCCGACTTATTTTATGTTAAAATTCATGTATAAAAATGCCTATTAGTTGTTTTTACTGTGTTCTATGTTATTTCGTGATTGTTTTGCGATATAATTAATTTGTTAGTTTTTATCAGGATTATATTATTAGTATGCTAAAAAAATTAGTAAAATAGAGAAATTATTATTATTTGTTAAAAAAATATTAGTTAGTTACTTTTTAATGTGGTATATATTTTTTCATGATTAAATTAATTTGTTAGTTTTATCTGGTATATATTTTTTAGGAATAATTAATCTTGTTTAGATGTTATTGTTGTACATATATGAATATGTGACTTTAGTTCCCTGTAATGGTATCTTATTCCCTAATGTAATGCTCATATTTGTAATGTAGTGCACTTTTAGCGTAGTAAAATGTAGTGCCCTTTAGCGTAGTATCTTTGTAGTTATTGAAATTAATCATTTAAGTACCTGTTAAACCCAAAAATATCTCAAAAAAACTGATAGTTCAAACACAATCTCTCACCAATTCTAGTCAACAAACGTAAGAAAATAACATGAGAAAACAACAGTATTTGTCAAACTAAGTATTGTTATATAAATATTTAATAATTAAAGCAATAATTAATTATTTAATTTTATTATAGTAAAAAATAGATGAGTAACAAACAAACATATAAAATAATAAACTAACATATAAAATAACCGATCTTTTGAGTGATAAATTGGGGAACTTTTCTCATCATGAACACAAGAACATTGGATTCCTTGGTGCTATTAGGCCTCAAATATCGAGTCCGGAACCAAAATGTGATTTATTTGAACTCAAACTAAGTATTGTTATATAAATATTTAATAATTAAATCTTGTATAGTTATGAAACTTAATTATTTAATTTTATTATAGTCAAAAATAGGTGAGTAACAAACAAACATATAAAATAATAAAGTAACATATAAAATATAAAATTATAATATAGAAAATGTATCAACCTAATTAACAATATAGTAAAAATATCGAATAAATTTTAATATTAAAGATGTTATAATATATTTAAAGATGTTAAGCAATAAAAAAGAAAAATACTTTAATTAATATTGTTCAATATACAGTAGTCGTTATGGAGGTTCCGCCTGTGCATCCCGGACCTGCCTCATTAGAGCTACTATTGCTACAGGCCGAGCATAGGTCTTCGTACATATGGGAGGGGTAGTTATTGGCCCAGACGTTCCGGGTAGAAGAGTAGACGATATGTGGGGCTTTTCTAGGGCCCACCATCTCCATCCCTGTATAGTCAGACGCCTTCAGGATACGAGTTTCTATAGGATTATTGAGATCGGCCGGCTACAACTGGATTGGCCATGATCACGACTTTGATAGAGCAATGGAGACCGGAGACGCACACATTTCATTTACCCATTGGCGAGGCTACTATCACGCTTCAGGACGTGGAGGTTCTGTATGGGCTGACGTTTGATGGACATCTTGTAGCTTTACCGCATGCTATTAGAGATTATACGGGATTGCAGTACCTGGAGATGTTGCAGCGACTCACCGGTTTCTAGCCAGCAAATGAGGCTGCATTGGTTGGGGCTAGTCGTCTGCAGTTGACGTCCGTCCGGCTACATCTGGAGGCGATGCATGCGGACATTACGGATGATACACCGGATCTTCATATTAACCGGTACATGAGGTTATTGATGCTGCTTATGTTTAGAGGGGTATTGTTCCCGAACACTTCGGGAAAGCTAGTCAGCTTGAGATTTCTTCATCATCTTGAGCGGCTACATGATTTACATAATTACAGCTTGGGTGCAGCTGTTCTTGGTTACTTGTACAGGCAGATGCGCCGGGCGAGCATGGGCATGCAGCAAGACGTTGCCGGATTTTTGCCGCTGATGCAGGTGAAAACATAGTCAATTATTTTCATGATTATAACATACATAGTAAACATATACCTTAAATTTTACGTCCATATCGTATATTAGGTTTGGGCCTGAGAGCGGTTCCTACAGTTGCAGGCACCTCTACCACCCCTCGCTCCGGATGCACCACCACCACTGTTTCTCCCTTTATCTAGGAGGTGAGTTGATAGGCGGGGATATGAACGTGAGTACGAGGCTCGACATAATCTCCCCTATTGAAGGGATTTGTTGGATTTGCTGGAGGGCACACAGGTAAATTTATACTTAAGTTTACTTGGCTTGGCTTTATATGTGTTGCGTATACTCACAGTTCATGTTTTTACTTAATAGTTCATTTGAGGCCATACAACGACGAGCTAATAGCTGGTTTGCCCGATTATTGCTCGACCGACCGAATTATGTGGAGTTCTTCCGTCCCGTTAATGTATCTCGATATTGTCGAGCATCATGCTACCGAGCGAGTCCTTCGCCAGTTTGGTCGACCGCAGGTTGTACCTCCACCGCCCGCTTGACATAGGACACATTACCAGCGGGATGATCGTTCCAACATTGACCATACATGTGTGGCATGGCTAGAGGCGCAAATCGATATTTGGGACCAACGGCATGACCTGATTCTGCCACCCCCTCTACCTGACCGTACGGATGGTGAGCATGAGTATATGGGTTGGTACCGCAGCGTTACCCGACTTTTCGTTGGGAATCCCGTTCATTGTGCTGGTAGTCGGTATGTTCCATACGCCGGGAGGTACGAGGCACTTGTATGTTATTTCGTATACTTACTTATAATGTTAACCTAACGTTCAATAATTAATATTTTACATGTTGTGCAAGCTATTGGCCTACTCTGTTCTACCAGTTGGGACTGCAGATGCAGCACATACCAGTAAGGGAGTGGCCGCTTTGCACGAGTATGGCCGGCAGGTTACAGATCTGGCTTCCCGGACATTGAGGCAAGCCCGAGATGATGAGCGCTTAGGATACGAGGTTGAGTATGTGCCGCCAGAGTAGTACCATCATGGGCCACCAGTGGAGCCTGAACGTGGTCGACGTGGCAGACGTGCCCAGAGAGGTAGGTTGTCCCACGAGGTCGTGTGGGTCAATGAGGACGTGGTCCCCAGCAAGGGGCATTGAGACACATGTTGAGGATGTTGGAGTTGATCAGCCGGGTGACCACCATGAGCCAGACCATGCTCCTAGAGATATGTCGTCATTCAGCCTTCAGCTTACTCCAGGGACTTCGCAGGTCACCCCGTCAGCTCCATTGTTGATCGCGGGCATGACCATTATGCGACAAGAGTGGGATCAAAGCCATCGACAATTGGTGATGATCGTCCGACACGAGATGTGGATAGTGTGCGCCGACTGAGTTATGTCTCATCATCGAGGGATCTTTCACAGGATTTGATTAGTTTGTAAGACAATTTAAATTTTTTTTAGCGAACACGTACATTACTAGGCCACTTCTACCGAGCCTGCCACCCTTATTGACGATCATGCTGCAGCGCATCCTCCGATAAAGAGGCGATGTGATGAGGATGATCCTGATAGTGTAGCCTCAGGCCAGCGGCTGCTTTAAAGCATACATGCTGTGAGACACATTGACTTTTTTTGATTTTATATACATATGACATGATGCACCTCTAGACCTTTCAACAAATCGCTCCGCCATTTGCTTGAATGACATCTGCACCATGGCAGTGACATACAATCCACGTGCAGACTTCAATAACCCGTTGAAAGACTCTAACACATTTGTAATTAGAATTCCCCATCTTCTGCCAACCGTCCGCATGCAAAGTCCACTTGTCAAGCTCATGTCACATCAACCAACGATAGGCTCCTTGGTCTTCCTGCCTGATCGATTCCATGCGCCTCCTGAATTTACACTCTTGGTGATCTGTTGCAGCCATCCACATTAAATCATGCAAATCCTTGTTGGGATGTGCCTTCTGGAAATTGGCCTTCAAGTGCCTCACATAGTAACAGTGGTAGGCATACGGTTCCTGCCATGCAGGCAAATTCTGTTCAAAACTTAAAATACCGCCATGCCGATCAGATATTAGACAAATACCTGAACGTTGTCTGACAACGTGCTCCTTTAAGTGGTTCAAAAATAGTGTCCACGTCTCTTGGCTTTCATTGACACAAATAGCAAAAGGTAGGGGAGATATACTTCCATTAGCATCTACTGCAACGACGATCAACAACTTAATATCATACCTTCCATAGACATGAGTGCCGTCTATGGATATTACCGGCCGACAATGCACAAAACCATCAATTTCTGGTTCAAATGTCCTGAACACATATTTGAATATATGTTCTGGTATTATCGGACTCCGCTCAAGCTTCCATTCAATAACAGTCCCGGGGTTAAAGTGTTGCAATGCGGCCATGTACCTGGGTAGAGATGCAAAGGACTTATCCCAGCTACCATAAACAATTTCAAACGCACGTTTGCGCCCGAGAAATGCATTTCTTTTGGTAATGGTACACCCATATTTCTGGTGGACAGATGTTATACACTCTTTGATCTTGTACCTTATGGATGCTTCAATGTGTGGAATCAAGACAAAAGAAATCAAGTCAACATTTAAGTTAAAATGATTCCCACTGAATGTGTCCATATCACAATTGTGGGTGCAAATGTATTTACCCACAACCCACATACTTGTTTTCTTCTTTCTCGCCTGCAACATCCAATTACAACCCGTAAACCATCTATGGCAAATAACCTTGTATACATCCGGAGATGACTCTGCTACCGTGATCTCACGACACTCTTTTACGTTGTACATTCGCACCGCCCTGCTTAGGCGC
>AWOL01S0049910.1:0-14901 GCA_000715115.1 Nicotiana otophora
CCCCCACCCCGCAAATAAAAATATTATTAAGACAACTTTCTTTTCATGTTGTAAATAGAGGAGTACTTTTTTTTATTTTAACAAAATGAGTGTTCTTTTCATGATGTATAAAAAATATTTTCTTTTATTTCAACAAAACGAGTACTTTTTTTTCATAATGTAGAAAAAATATTTTTTTCCAACAAAATGAATACTTTCTTTTCATGATGCAGAAAAATATATTCTTTCATTTCAACAAAACGAATACTTATTTTCATGATATAGAAAAAATATTTTCTTTAACAAAGTAAGTAAATATTTTCTTTCATTTTAACAAGACGAATACTTTCTTTTCATGATGTAGAAAAAATATTTTTTTTCATTTCAACAAAATTAGTACTTTCTTTTCATGATGTAGAAAAATATTTTTTTTATTTCAATAAAACGAGTAATTTTTTTTTCATGACGTAGAAAAAGTATTTTCTTTCATTTCAATAAAACGAGTAATGTTTTTTTTATGATGTAAAAAAAATATTTTCTTTCATTTCAACAAACTTAGTATTTTCTTTTCATAATGTAGAAAAAATATTTTCTTTAATTCAACAAAATGAGTAATTTCTTTTAATGTTATAGAAATGATACTTTCCTTTTCAACAAAAAAAGTATTTTTTTTTTAGTTATCGAGCTCAAATTTCAACGTGTTCTTGTGTGAAAAAGTAAAATAGCATATTAGTTCATTTGAGTTTGTGTGAATTTTGAAAAGAATAATAAAATTCTTGAAAAAAATAGAGTCCCGGAGGGGGATGTTTTTTCTTTTTTTGTGTGGGGGGGAGGAGGGAGGAGTACAGTAAATACGAGGGTTTTGGAGAAAGTGGATTGAGGAAAGTAGCATAAAAAATTATCTTTATAAAAATATTTTATAGTCTCTAATCAAACACTATAAAATATTTTTCGGAAAAAGTTTTTCACTTGCCAACCAAACAAAGGAAAATAAATGATAAAATCACATATTTTTCATTAAAACATATTTTCCAAATAATATTTTATACTATCGGCGTTTAACATAAACCAAAAGAAAGCATTAACCCGAGACTATAGTGTTAATGGCCGGCAGTGCCGAAAGATGAAAACATGAAGATGGGTTGTCACGAGTAAGAAAGTAATACTTAATTAATGGCATTAGTATTTAATTAATAGTCCCACACTTAGATAGTGCTACTAAAGATGGAGTTTTATATTTGTGTAGACACAAGACAAGACTGGACTATAAAGGGAGAGAAAAGACGAGAGATGCATGTATTCTTCTTGTTCATCACATTCGTTGTACGTGACTTTTTCCTATTCTCGATGTTCAATATTTGAATGTGTGATCGACTAAATTTAGATTCACATTAAAAATAAATAAAATATTCTTTACCAAAGACGATTTTACACCCAAAATTTAAATACGTAACCTCTAATTAAAAATAAAAGAATATTTATCGCTCTACTATAACTCTTATTAGTTCACAAGAACAAGTAAGTTTGTCGGAAGGTTAGATTCATTCATTCAACCAAAGGACCAGAAGAATTTGTTTAGTATTTTCTGTCCCATAAACAATAAATTTAGTAATATCTGAAGAATCCAACAATTCTTAATTTCTTTTACTATAATTACTTTTAGATTATTTTTAAAATATTATTCCAAATTTCTTTCGGTATAACTTTTATATTATATTTTAAAATATTCCTAGCTAGAAATAGTGTTTTTAGTAATTTTCCTAAAATTTAAAAAATGTTAAAGTGTGTAATCATCTTGTCTAAAACGTTAAGCAATTATTAAAGAGAGCACATCTTTATTCAATTTAATTATGTTTTCATCAAACGCTCTTACGTGCGATTTTGATTTTCTTTTATGAGCAAAACATGTTATTTTTTATACGGCAAATGGTCAAATATACCCATCTATTTTCAAAAATAGTCTAAAAATACCCCTCGTTATACTATTGGGTTATCTATACCCCTGCAGTCATACTTTGTGTTCAAATATACCCCTCATTTAAACGGAGGGACACATGTCATCGTCCTGTTGGTCAATTCTAAATATATCATAATTAATTAAAAAGACCCATTACCCATACCCGAAAAATAATTTTTTTTTGTAAAAACTGGAAAAAATTAAAAAAACAATTTTACTAAAAACTGAAAAAACGAAAATATTTTTTTTTTCCGATTTTTACGAAAAAACTGCTTTAAAAAAACTGAAAAATATATTCTAAAATAATATTTTTGTAAAAACTGGAAAAAATTAAAAAAACAATTTTACTAAAAACTGAAAAAACGAAAATATTTTTTTTTTCCGATTTTTACTAAAAAACTGCTTTAAAAAAACTGAAAAATATATTCTAAAATAATATTTTTGTAAAAACTGGAAAAAATAACAGAAAAATAATTTTCTAAAGCAATTAAAAACTGAAAAAAACTGAAATATTTTTAACTAAAAACTGAAAAAAAAGAAACTATTTGTTTTATCAGTTTTTACAAAAATATTGCTTTAGAAAATTGCTTTTTAGTTTTTTTTTTCCAGTTTTTACAAAAATATTGTTTTAGAAAATATTTTTCAGCTTTATTGAAAGCAGGTTTTTTGTAAAAACTGGAAAAAAAAATATTTTCGTTTTTTTTCAGTTTTTAGTAAAAAATATTTCAGCTTTTCCAGTATTTACAAAAAAAATTGCTTTAGAAAATTGATTTTCAGTTTTGTTTTTCAGTTTTTACAAAAACATTGTTTTAGAAAATATTTTTCAGTTTTTTCTAAGGCAGTTTTTTTGTAAAAACTGAATTTGTTTTTTGTTTTTTTCATTTTTTAGTAAAACTTTTTTATTAGTTTTTTTTTTCAGTTTTTACAAAAACATTGTTTTAGAAAATATTTTTCAGTTTTTTCTAAGGCAGTTTTTTTGTAAAAACTGAATTTGTTTTTTGTTTTTTTCATTTTTTAGTAAAACTTTTTTATTAGTTTTTTTTTTCAGTTTTTACAAAAAAAATATTTTTTTTCGGGTATGGGTAATGAGTCTTTCTAATTAATCAGGAGATATTTAGAATTGACCAATAAGACGATGACACGTGTTCCTCCGTTTAAATGAGGGGTATATTTGAACCTTAAGTATGACTGCAGGAGTATAGATAACCCAATAGTATAACGAAGGATATTTTTAAACCATTTTCAAAAATAGAAGGGTATATTTGACCCTTTGCCGTATAAAAAATAACATGTTTTGCTCATAAAAGAAAATCAAAATCGCACGTAAGAGTGCTTGATAAAGTTAAACTTATAATATTAGTAGGATGAATGACTTTGGACGGTTTGTTTCTTATTACAGCAAGACAAAATTTCCAACATAACAAGTTCAAGCATAGTAAATGTCGGAGAAACATTTGAAAGTTCCTTGAACCTATTCATTATCAGTATCCTATAAAAAATACTGTAAATAAATTAAATGCCCTCTCTTTTTTTCTTCTTACTTTCCCAGTATGAAAAGAAATTAAAAGGGAAGAATAACGTTAGAGAATAAGGTTGATTGCACTTTTTGGCTCGCAGCTATTAAGGATTAAGGAAAAGTTAATTTGTTTAGAAGCATGCACGAAGTTTCTTTAACTTGGTATCTTTATTTACTTGAAAATTCACTAACTTGTCAACGTTAATGTTGTCTTTCTATATGTGACGATAGAAACTAAGGGTCCACCTAACTTATATAGAGAACTAAGTTCTCTATCAGTTCCCACAGAACACACTCACACAGCTCTAAGTAAATAACACAATAAAGTTTTACGTGGAAAACTCCTAGCTCACAGGATTAAAAACCACGACCTACCCTTGTAGGATTTCAACTTCACTACTGAGCAAACTTCAGATTACAAGCTATTGTAACCTAGGAATTAACCTCTTAATCCTTCACTAACTTGTAATAACTCTATTACAAGCCCCTTTGTAATAACTCTATTACAAAGCTTACAACTCGACTAACTCTAGCCAAGACACAAACCCATGGTTTATGATTTTACAAAAGTTTCCAGTTTCTTACAACATGCTGCTTCAAGCAGATGTTATCATCCTCAACAGTAAACAGATCGGCATAGAAACTACGTACCTCGGCCTCATACACTTTGGAACTCTCATGTGTGAACATATGGGTCCACTGTTGAAATTCACAAATTTCAACCAGTTGTCGTATTCAAATTATGTCAAGAATATCAGGGGCAAAGGTTCTGCCCCAAAGCACCTTCTGTTTCCTCAGATTTTCCCTTCCAACATCCCTGGTTTGACCTTGGCCTTTTTCATGGAACCAGGTCCCTCACTTGCACTAGCCTTCCTCTTCACAGATTTCTTTACACTTTTTCATTTCTCAGCAAGTTTCTCATACACCTTCTCAGACACAGATTTCTCAGACACGTTCTTACCAGACCCCTCAACCACTTTTTCTCCAGACTCGTCCTCTTCAACATTACGAACTTCTATCACTTTCACACATGACTCTATTCCAGAATTTTGAACAACAGGTTTCTTGGAGGATTTTCAACAAGAGTTGTAGGCATTACCTCTTCATGTACTAACTTTCCACCCTTCACCAACCTTCTCCTCTTCTTTTCTTTCTTACTTTTCTTCAGAGATGACTCAAAAGCCTCCTTTTGTTGCAGCCTAGTAGTAGGTCTTTTAGGAGTGGGTGTTTTGGGAGTTGCCATGCTACTCCTAGCACTAATAAAGGTTGCAAGAGCCACATTATCATAGTCTTCTTCACTACCGTCATTCTTCTTCTCAGAAAAAGATCTCATCTCGGGAGCAACAATAGCCAATGACTCAGCATAGAAACGAGGAGAAGGAGCGGGATCTGCACTGACCTGGGTTCTTTTGATGAACATGGGGTTTCATCCCAAGTAGGAGCAGAGGTCTCCTCTTGGGAGGAAGGATCGGGTCCCTCGAGTGGTTCCCCAATAGTACTTTCACGTGCCAAATTTTCGATAGGCACCAATTCCCTTCCCTCTTCCTGTAGACTATCACCTTCCCTCAGAGACCCATGAGTATCAGACACACCTTCATCCAAACACCCCTTAGCAGCTATGGACAACATATTCTATATGGCCTCTTGCTCTTGCAACCCCAAAGTAAACTCAGAAGACATAGGAGGAGTGTTACCTGCAAAATAGGTGACATTCAAATCAGGGCCTAGGGTAGTCATTGCTGATGCATCATTATTACCACCCATGCCGTGTTGTATCTAAGAACTTTCTTCTACTGGTAGACTAGAAATTTCCTGATTTTCTTCTCCCTCAACTGAATCTTCTTCGACCATTAGCCACAAATTTCTTAGAAGTCGAGGTTTTGCGACTCCGATGTGAACCAGTACTGGATTGGGTTGGAGAAGAGACGGTGGGTGGTTGTGACTTTAGCTTAGGGTTTGGACTGGGTAGAGTAAGGGTCATAGTCTCTATCACTGGTGCTTCAACAGATGAAGATACAATGGGGATGATGCTTGGAACAGATTTGGCTTCGAGATTTTCAGACATGGTGTAGTGTAGTGAGAGTTGATGGAAAAAGAGAGTGTTTGGTTGTTGAAGAAAAAGGGAAATTTTGGCTTGTGATGTGAACATTTATGAAAGTGACAGTGAGAGAAGTTATTTAAGAGGAGTGAGGGAGCGGTTAGGAACGAGTATCAATTTGGGTAGACGGGTCATTTCATAACGGATAGGACGTTTGAGTTCCAAAAAGAGAGAAAGAAAAGATTGACATTTTAATGACGTGGCACCATTTTAGCCGTTAAAAAGATATGGATGAGAGTACATAGAAACTACTAACCTGTGTCAAGGGAACCAGGTTCCCTAACAGATTTTGTAAATGTGAACTTCATCCTTTTGACTGAAATGCGATATCATTGGCTACTTGTTTGCTCTGTAATCGTCATGCGTGTCTACCTGCAATGGTATAGAGATGAGTTAGACTTTTCCAGAAAATACTTTTTAGCCATTTTACCTGCACATTTCTTTCATGGCCAATCATCGAGGGACCGGGTGCTCAACTTGATTTTATCAACCCTAGTGCAAGACGATTCTTTTCAAAGTGCTCTCTACTCAGTGCTTTGGTAAAGATGTCTGCAATTTGATCTTTTGTGCTACATAACTTCATGTAGATAAGCCCCTTTTCAACATTGTATGTGAGTAAATGTTGTTGCACATCAATGT
Organism: Nicotiana otophora; assembly: GCA_000715115.1. Classification (NCBI taxonomy): domain Eukaryota; kingdom Viridiplantae; phylum Streptophyta; class Magnoliopsida; order Solanales; family Solanaceae; genus Nicotiana; species Nicotiana otophora. Next base: position 6,190 of record AWOL01S0049910.1, read on the forward strand.
GCTTTGTTCTCTTATGCTGAACTGGGTTCTTTGCCATGTTGAGAGCATTGGTGTTGTCACATAGTAACGGCACACAATCAGAAAATACACCAAAATCTTCTAGTTGCTGCTTGATCCACAGCAGTTGAGCACATCAAGAGGCAGGTGCCACATATTCAGCTTCTGCAATTGAGAGAGCCACTGAGTTTTATTTTCTTGTACCCCATGAAATGAGACACGATCCCAGAAAGTCTGCCATGCCTGACGTGCTTTTTATTACACCCCATGTTTTCGTACGTGAAAGTATACCATAAGTAAATTGATATAAGCTCGTACGGTAAAATTTTGTCGTAAGCTAATCGACGTAAGTTTGGGAATGAGATTATTTTGAGATTATAGGCATTATGATATTTCAAACAAGTGATAAGTAAATTCGTGAAGGTGAGAGGGTAAGCAAATCAAAGAAAATAAATTTTCGTCGAAGTTTGATAATTTGGGATAAAATACGGTCCGAACTATAATACCTGATATTTATGGACTAGTACCGTACAAGGTACCACATGACCATGATAGTGAGGTATACCAAGTGTGTTAAAAGTGAGTAGTATTTTAAGTAAGTTGAGATAATTCTTAATTATATGAGTAATTAGTTGATTATTGATTAATGAGGGATTAATTAGTTAAATAAGACATTAATGGATAATTAAGACCATGGGATAAGGCCTAAGAGTCCCAAAAACATGGCAACCTCCCTTATAATTTAAATGACTCTTAAAAGTCTTGCATAGATGTCATATTGTGGAAGATTAAAGTGGCTTAGTCACCACTTAAAGTGGGCCCACACCCATTCAAACTAACTTAAAGAATTGTGACCATTTTGCTTCATTTAGTCTGTGAGATTTTCAAGAGATTTAAGTATATTGTTCTTTCTATTAGAAATTCGCGTTAGAACATATTGAAGAAAATCATAATATTTTCCTACCCCAATACCAAATAACACATTATGGAGCACTTGGTAGAATTGGTTTTATGTTACTATTGTAAGAGTTTACAATTATAAGGGAATACGGTGCAATCTTTCTCAAGAATATCATACGGATTTTCCCCTACTTCGAGCCGCCGTTACGTGTTGTCACAATCAATGGGTGTTAAAGAGATTATCAAGAGAATTGGTTCAGGTATATTAAGGCTATCCCTTCTTTCTTTTTGGCATGATCATACGATACAAACAAAACGAGTAAACACACAATTTTCATAAATGACTCTATTCATAGAAGTACTAGGGGTGTCTATATTCTTGATTCCCTATGTTAATTATTATTATATCTTCTGTTCATGGGTCTCAGAAAAATACATATTTGATAAAGTTTATCCGAAAGGCATATTGATTTTATGATACTCTGAGAAATCTTATTAACGTATTTCTTATGTATTTCATGCATTTATACATGTACATTGACCCATGACCATATGGCGTTATATACGCGTATATTATATCTATATGGGATATGGGAAAATTTATGGCGTTATATACGCACCACCACCTGATCAGCTGGTATACGTTGATGATTTACCCACAATGGGTGAGATGATATGACGGGATGCCCTCAGAGGTTTGATGATGTTATGAATGCATATACTTATGCATGGTATGACATTTATACGCATATGCATGACATTATAAATATGAAATGATTTACAGAGCTATTCAGACTTATATGTTGAGTCTTTTACTCCAGGTTTCTCTCATGTCTATTATTTATTGATTTTTATTCCTTACATACTCAGTACATTATTTGTACTGACGTCCCTATTGCCTGGGGACGCTGTGTTTCATGCTCGCATGTCCCGATAGACAGGTCGAGAGTCCTCCAAGTAGGCTATCAGCTCAGCGAAAGATGTTGGTGCGCTCCATTTGCTCTGGAGTTGCTATTGGTCAGTATGATTAGGACATGTGTTAATTGATATGGCGGGGCTCTGTCCCGACCTTTATAACATTTATGTATCCTTAGAGGCTTGTAGACATATGTCGTGTACGTGAAAGATTTTACGGCCTTGTCGGCCTATGTTTAGTGTAATTTTGGTCTTATAGGCACTATGTCACATGTATAAGTTTTTATATCAGATTGGGTCGTCTTATGTTGAGTATTCCCTTATATTTATTCTGGTTAACCCATGATGGCCCGTTTGGCCCATTTGCCAATGACAATATGATAAGAATGATATGTAACGTTGGTACTCGGTTGAGTAAGGTATCGGGTTCCCATCGCGGCCCATCGGTTTGGGTCATGACAAAAGTGGTATCAGAGCAGTTCTGTCCTAGGGAGTCTATAAGCCGTGTCTAGTAGAGTCTTGTTTATGGGTGTGTTTTGCACCACACTTATAAGCAGGAGGCTACATGGAATTTAGGACTATCACTCTTTCTTCTTACTCTACATCGTGTGGTAGAACTCAGTTGTAAGAACTCAATTTCCTAAACTCTATCTTATTCATAATACGACGATACCTACATCCAGAAAGACAGTTGGTAAGAGGTTGCATGTGGATGTGGAAGAGTTGAGTCAGAGGAACTCAATTTTTCATGATGCTTATGATGAGTAAATGTAAGGTCTCCAGCAGATCATATGTGTACTAAGACGTGTGAGCTTCTGGAAAAGGATCCCTAAGGAGTGAATATTTATTCACCCATATGGTAGAAAGCAATGAGATATTCAGAAGGTAGATACAAACTTCAACGAGTAAAAGAAGCAAGGTGAAGAAGGGTACGAGGCACCCAGTTAAAGAGGATTATCGGTATTTACAATTCAGACAGAGAAATATAAGCATTTTGAGTTACCTTCAACAGTAACAGAGGTATGTACAATTGGTCACACACATCTCAGTTATGCCCTATGGGAGCTGATAAATATAGTTTAAGAGAAGGATGGGATATCGGGATCAAGTTGGGGTTAGAGTAACCCAAAATGGTGCATGGATTGTTAGCATTAGTTGATAATTCCGAAGGATAGCGCAAATGTGGTAAAAGATCTCCTTGTGAGACACCCAGATGGTGCACTCTATAATAGTACAGCTAGATATGAGTACTACAAATATAGGCACTGGAAGCCTGCAAGGGATAAATATTATCTTAGTGTGACTTCCGTCCCTAGTAGAGAAAGAATGTTAGGAAACCCGAAGAGCCAATAGATAGAGCAAGGGGAGCAAAAAGCAAAATAATGTCTTGTTCGAGTTTTCAACATAAATTGACAGACATAAATGTTAACGGGAAATAAGAAGAGAGTTAATGAAGTATTATGAGTAAGATGTGATACATGGATGAAAACGGTAGATAAAAAAGATGACAGTATTACAGAGTCTATAGTCAAGTAAAGAAAAAGACGAGAGGTGACAGGCCTTGAGACAACAGAAGAGTATAGGCCATAAAGTCATATCCTCATTTTGAGAAATAAGTTCGTGACTCTAACGTGATTACCAAAAGGAAAAATTAGACCCTAGAGTAATAAGAAACCAGCATGGACTGATGAACAAGATAAGCTAAACATGAACTAGGGACTGAGTAATAGTCGGCATCATGAGAATTTCAGAGATTGCGTCCCGGTGATAATAGAATGGACGACAGAAGAATACCCTTTAAAGATCATTCAGGAAGACGCTTCCCTAAAGCAAGCAAGGTGAGTAAAGTTAAGCTTAAGGGACTGTATGTGCCAGTTACACTAAGTGTCACCCTCGCGAGTGAGGAATTTCATTATCCTTGATACAGAAGGATTACCGCGAGGCGAGTAAGGATCATCGATGATGTGAAAAGATACCAAAAATGAGAAGGTAAAACATCTATACGTAGATCATTGTAGCACTAAATCTTAGTGCTCCCCTAAAGGGGGAATATGGTGTGATATGGCATTAAGTCAGAATTAAGTGGTTCTAGTAACTATGGAATGGTAAAGGAAGAATGCGATAAAAATGAGAAAGGGATGAAATTGCACTCATTCAAATCCTACAAATATGCTATGATTCCAGAATATTATGCAAGCACGACGCCAAGGAGAGGAAGTAAGGGTTCCTACCCGAGATATTATTGATAGATAAGGAACCAGTACGAGACGTAAGTTAAGACAAAGAAAATAATCCAAGAACGATTACGTGAAATATTGATATGAGAATGGGCCAACGAGTAGTTAGTAGTTAATTCAGGAAGAGCCTAGTTATGGATAAACAAGAGGACACAGACAAATCAACAGATTGTGCAAGACGAACTTAGTAAACCCCAACATGGGAAATTCAGTCTCACAGATATGACATCGTGATCCTTGAGATATATTCAGATAGGAGTTGGGGTAGTTAAAGGTAAATAAAAGAGAATGCCACTGGGAAGATAGTCAAAATATTAGTTCAGAAGCAATCCTACAAGCACAAGGGCGTGGAAATAAGTAACTACGGATAATTATAGGCGGGGAAGAACATCAAAAATTCCGTCAAGTATACGATATGATAAGCTTGTAACTTTACAAGAGCCAGAAGGTCTCCCTAAATACTACAACGAAAGACTAGCTGAGGAAATAAGGAAGAAGGCTTCAACCTAAGCACAATGACCAAAAGAGGAAATGGTCTGGCAACAACAATCTCATAACAACATTGTATGAACTCTATAAGGAAGTGGTACCTAGCGGGAAATGAAACCAAAAGTAATATTTGAGACCATATGAATTGCACAAAATTCCGACACGTATGGGAACTAAGATAAGCTAAGTATGCACGCAACAAGGGGGCAGAAAAACCAGGAAAAGTAATTGCTTACGTTTAAAGAAAGCTAAGATAGAATGAAGGGAATTATTCGATCAATGATCCGGAGTTAGTTACGTTATGAACGCACTTAGGATTTTGGAGTATTATCCATGCAGCATGTATGTTGACAATCATACAAATGTAGAAAACTCTGATATAAGTTAAAAGAAAGAATTGAGTCCAGGTTAATAGACAAGGGATTGAATTGTTAGATGATGGTATCACGGATATTCCATAGCGTCTATGAAAGGCTAAAGTAATAACTCATACCATGAGCCGCAAATCGAAAGATAGCTTAAGCCTACATAAATGTTGATTAGAAGGAAGAGGAAACTATAGAGTTACACCAACTAAGTAAATCAGGAGTCTGATTATTGGACCCAGAAAATTATAGACCTCGCGATTGAGAACATTGCAGGATCACTTTTAAATATCAGAGGTACAAGAGAGATAGTACAATAGCCATATTCTATAATGGCTATACGATAAAGCAGCCAGAAGAGTACCAACCTCATAAGAAGTCAACATGAAGCTCTCACCGGATTGTGTATAAACCAAAGGTGCAAGTATTATAATAGAGCTTCAATTTATAGATGTGAATTATACATGTGTTAAAGCAAGGTCATGAAAGAGATAGAAGACGTGATGCGAGATTTTAAGGTAAGTAAGGTAAAGGTGAACAACGTACGAGATACTCAAATGTAGAAGATTGCGAATAATCCATACTACATATAGAAGGTTAGAAGCGCTGGAATTCAGTATCCAGGAATGGTAGCGGTGTCGTCAGTGGTATATCTTCCAACCTATGGTTTGTAAGTATCGAGAGGTCTAATTAAGAGAGTAAAGAAGAGTTAGAGACGATGTGATGTCTCGCTTGATGTTCCAGGATGACATAAGGAAACATATGATGCAAGCAAGTTGAAGGAAGGTTGCAAGTAGTATAAATAGATATGTGTAGGTCGCAAGCTAAAGTATGGTAAATCAATAAGGTTTTAGGAAGACAAGAGTAAGGATATGAAAGGGCGAGTGAGAAGGTGATGAGAATGGATAAGCCCTCAGGATTAAGCCCATGAAAATAAGAGAGATGATGATTTATCTAAGTTATAGAAAGCTCAATATAGCCAGAATAAACTCAAAGAAGTCTAAGACTAATGGCATTTAGAAGAGATAGAATGCGCCCTGATAGTACAATGAGGGTGTAATTGTGATAGATAAAGGATGACGATTGGGCCTTCGATTGAGTAATGATTTCATGAATTGTACATGATTAAAATACCCACGTAAGGTAAATCACATTGGGATGCTATGAAATACGATTATGGAAGTATAGTATCGTATTGCCCCCAGGTGGATCAGGAAAAATCACTTCAAATGTTCCACGATGCAACGTGAGCCCTAGTGATTACGTAAGAGGTTTCAAGTTATCAGTGGTAGATAGTAGATCAATATTGAGGTGAACCAACAATGGATGGATAAAAGTCATAAAGTATGAGATGAGATTAGGACGACATTATTAAGATGAATAGTAATGAGGAAGCATAAAAGGACTTAGATTTATACATATGGGATAAGCAACGAAAGTAACTGGAGTTTGGTAGCAGACCTCAGTAACGATAAATCGAAGTAAGAGTTATGGTATAGTATGACCTACCTTGGTGCAATAAAGTCATACATATGGATAAACGAATCTATGAAACAAGATATAACAATATTCGTAAGTTCAACAAAGTACCGAGCGAAGAACCTCATTGTACTTATAGATGCCTAGAGGGACATCTTATCAAGCTCTGTATATGCTTACAAAGTGAGGCCTAGAGATTGGCTAAAAACTGGAGGAAAAAAGAGAGAAGAGTCACATAGGCGCACATACAAGGAAAAAGTCATACAGGCTGCATGACAGAAAGTAGAAAGAGTCACCAGATTGAAAGAATTCCGACCACAAACCATGGTGTGAGAAAGAGGCCTAAAGGGGGGAATGCCCTGGACTTTGGATTTAATCAAAGAACAGTTGCCTAAATGGCAAGAAGGGTAAAAAGTATTCGCAAGAGCTATGGGTTATGAAAATGATAAGTGCATCAGTCAACATTCGAGGACAAATGTTCCAAAGGGGGAATGATGTTACACCCCATATTTTCGTACGTGGAAGTACGCCATAAGTAAATTGATATAAGCTCGGAAATGAGATGTTACATTCCGCATATTCATACGATAAAGTTTCGTCGTAAGCTAATCGACGTAAGTTCGGGAATGAGATTATTTTGAGATTATAGGCATTATGCTATTTCAAACAATTGATGAGTAAATTCGTGAAGGTGAGAGAGAAAGCAAATCGAAAAAAATGAATTTTCGCCAAAGTTTGATAATTTGGGATAAAATACGGTCCGAACAATAATACCTGGTATTTATGGACTAGTACCATACAAGGTACCACATGACCATGATAGTGAGGTATACAAAGTGTGTTAAAAGTGAGTAGTATTTTAAGTAATTTGAGATAATTCTTAATTATATGTGTAATTGATTGATTATTGGTTAATGGGGGATTAATTAGTTAAATAAGACATTAGTGGGTAATTATGACCTTGGGATAAGGCCTAGGAGGCCCAAAAACGTGGCATCCCCCCTTATAATTTAAATGACTCTTAAAAGTCTTGCATAGATGTCATATAGTAACGACACACAATCAGAAAATACACCAAAATCTTCTAGTTGCTTCTTGATCCACAACAGTTGAGCACAGCAAGAGGCAGCTGCCACATATTCAGCTTCTGCAGTTGAGAGAGCCAGTGAGTTTTATTTTCTTGTACCCCATGAAATGAGACACGATCCCAGAAAGTATGCCATGCCTGACGTGCTTTTTGTTACACCCCATGTTTTCGTACGTGGAAGTACACCATAAGTAAATTGATATAAGAACGGAAAAGAGATGTTACATTCCGCATATTCGTACGGTAAAGTTTCGTCGTAAGCTAATCGATGTAAGTTCGGGAATGAGATTATTTTGAGATTATAGGCATTATGATATTTCAAACAAGTGATGAGTAAATTCGTGAAGGTGAGAGGGTAAGCAAATCGAAGAAAATGAATTTTCATCAAAGTTTGATAATTTGGGATAAAATACGGTCCAAACTATAATACCTGGTATTTATGGACTAGTACCGTACAAGGTACCACATGACCATGATAGTGAGGCATACCAAGTGTGTTAAAGGTGAGTAGTATTTTAAGTAATTTGAGATAATTCTTAATTATATAAGTAATTTGTTGATTAATGGTTAATGGGAATTAATTAGTTAAATAAGACATTAATAGATAATTAAGACCATGGGATAAGGCCTAAGAGGCCCAAAAACGTGGCAGCCCCCCCTTATAATTTAAATGACTCTTAAAAGTCTTGCATATATGTCATATTGTGGAAGATTAAAGTGGCTTAGTCACCACTTGAAGTGGGCCCATACCCATTCAAACACACTTAAAGAATTATGACCATTTTGCTTCATTTGGTCTCTCAGATTTTCAAGAGATTCAAGTATACTTTTCTTTCTATTAAAAACTCACGTTAGAACATATTGAAGGAAATCATAATATTTTCCTACCCCAATACCAAATAACACATGATGGAGCACTTGGTAGGCATTGGTTTTATGTTACTATTGTGAGATTTTGCAATTATAAGGGAATACAGTGCAATCTTTCTCAAGAATATCATACGGATTTTTCCCTACTTCGATCCGCCGTTACGTGTTGTCGCAATCAACGGGTGTTAAAGGGATTGTCAAGAGAATCGGTTCAGGTATGTTAAGGCTATCCCTTCTTTCTTTTTGGCATGATCCATACGATACAAACGAAACGAGTAAACACACAATTTTCATAAATGACTCTATTCATAGAAGTACTAGGGGTGTCTATATTCTTGATTCCCTATGTTAATTATTATTATATATTCTGTTC
>AWOL01S0049913.1:4540-40815 GCA_000715115.1 Nicotiana otophora
TTGCTGTCATCTCACTGATTTCATTGATATTTCATACTCAGTCATATTCATGCATTCATATCATATCTCAGTCTCAGTTATTATTTATTTATACCTCATATCATTGTTGTCAGGCTAGTTTCATGACATTATGAGCCCGTGAGTGAGACTGGAGAGATTGATGACTGAGTGAGGCCGAGAGCCTGATTATGAGTGACAGTTATGGGATCGGGTTGCATGCCGCAGTATGCTATATTGATTTATGCCTAGATCTGGCTTATGATAGCGCTTGGGCTGTAGGAGCCCCTCTGGAGTCTGTACACACCCCCAGTGAGCGCGGTTTATTATATTGAGGGATGGATCTTCCCTGGACATGGATCTTGTCCGAAATATTTATATACCTGTAGATGGACTTTCTCATGGCCTTCCTCGGTACTGAGTGACAGATGGTCAGTGATGTATATATTCCGGAATGGATCTTCCCTGAGCCATATACAATACCGAGTGGTTGAGCATGATGAGTGAAAAGTGTGAGACAGTGAGATTGAGTACTCTGAGAGTGTGAGTACATGATTCATTTATGAGATACATGACATACAGGCATAGAGATGCATTTTTTCTCATGCTATACGGTATCACATCATTCATGACTTTTTACACACATTGATATATGGGCATAGAAAGGTATTTCATACTTGCTATCTGGAAAGAAAATGAAACATCTTATTTATTGTGGAAAGGATATTTGGAAAAATTATAGTTTTCAAACTTACTCGTATTTTTGGCATTTTTGGTAAAAGATTTGGGTTTTCACTAAGCTACTTGAAAGGCATGACTATTTTCTAGAACTGTGAACGAGCTGATCATTTTACTTATGAGATATATCTTTTGTTACTTGTATTATGATGTTATGAGCTATTGTGGGATATTGGTATTGGACCTGACCTTGTGTTAGCTCGTCACTACTTTCAACCTAAGGTTAGGTTTGTTACTTACTCAGTACATGGGGTCGGTTGTACTGATACTACACTTCTGCACCTTGCGTGCAGATGTTGGTTGCTGATGTTGCTGTGTTTGATGGGAGCTGGATTGAAGATGTACCTGCGTCTCGGCTGTAGCTGCCTCTTGTTCATGGTAGCTTTAGATATGTAAAACTCTGTTTATGTACTATTCAAACAAACTATGTATTTATTTATTTCTGCTTTGTAAACTCTATTCTTAGAAGCTCATGATTTGTACTACCAGTTTTTGGAAAATGTATAAGATTAAGATATTTCATTACTTAATTGCTTTATAAATTGTAATTGGAAATGGCTAATGGTTAATTGGCTTACCTAGCGGGTTGGGTTAGGTGCTATCATGACTAGTCGGATTTTGGGTCGTGAGAGTTCATAAATTTGTTATGAAAATATTTTTTAATCTAACCACGGTTAAGACTTTAATTTAGTTAATTAGATCTAAACCATTGATTTTAAAATAGGACAAGTGTCTCTTATATAAGTAAGTACTTGGGGAAAATAGAGAGAAAGAAAATGAAGAGGAGTTCCATCAGTGAAAGTTTGATTATGTTAATAGTATTTTGTAGAAGTTACTTGCAGTAAATGAAGTTTAAATAAAAACAAATATCATATCCTAATTATTTTTAATATAATGCAGGGATTAAGTTCGTATTTTTCTCTCTCTCTCGGCGCACGTTAGGTGACCTAGCTAACCTGCGCCACCATCGAAAATAGGAGGAAGAGCGAAGAAGAACACCAGCAAAACGCCAGTGGTAGAAAGGAAATTAACGGACATTATCACGCGCGAGCAAGGGAAATGAACTGCTAGAGCAAAAGAGAAAATGCAAGAGGAAGACCAGGACCAAAACAGTGATAGTGACCCAAATTGGCCAGATCTGGACAGCGCTCGAGCAAAGATGGTAACGCCGTTGAGCTCAAACAATCAATTGACACCTGTGGTGAACTCTGGAGCGAAAGGAACTTCTATATTGCCGATTATAATTGAATAGCCAAGCTCGAGCAAGGCGCAGACCAATGGAACAGTACATGCAAGTCTACCAAAGGAACATAGGGGTGTAGAGATTGACAACCAGAAGAAAAATCAGGCAAAAAAGTAGAGCAGACTGTAGAGACGGGAAGACCATGGGCAGGGCTGTTTCAGGAAAACAAATTGGCAGCAAAAGGTATGAATCTAACCTACATACCCCCAGTGATGAAAGACGGGGAAGTAGTAGAACAATTGATGGAAGAGGACATCGAAGAAGAGAACTAGAAGTGGAATCGAGGAATTATTCTCTATGTGGTGGGGAATACACCATCTATTCGGGCTATTGAGAGATTCACAGCTAGTCAGTGGATTAATGTTCAAAAACCTAAGGTACTCTTCCATAATGACAGGTATTTCATAATTCTGTTAAATAATAGTGAAGAGAGGGAGGATGTGTTGTTGAACGGTCCTTACACAATTAATAGTAGGCCAATTATAATTAGGCCATGGTCGGAAAACTTTGATTTCAATGAAGAAGTGTTGAAAACCATTCCCCTATGGGTCAAGCTCCCAAAGCTGCCACTCAGTTACTGGAGCAAACAGTCCCTAAGAAAAATTGGGAGTGATTTGGGAAAGCCATTGTATATTGATGCTTGTACTACAGTGGCTGAGAGAGTCTCCTATGCAAGGGTCCTGATTGAAATGGACGTTACAAGGCCACTACAAGAGAAAATCAAACTGTATTATCCTAGAGGCAAGGTGATTGAACAGATGGTTCAATTTGATTAGAAACCACAATACTGCTAAACCCGCTGCCAATTAGGCCATTCGTGTAGGGATCAAAAGAAGCAGAAGCAGGAAGGAGGGCTACAGAAAGGCATGGAAATAAAGCAGAAGCAGGAAGGAGGGCTACAGAAAGGCATGGAAATAAAGCAGAAGCAGGAATGGAGAGTAGTGAGAGCACTAGACCCTGTTGTAGACAAAATAGATGCTCAAGATAGGTTCCTTGACCAATTGGAATCAGCAGGAAATGAACAGTTAAACCAACAGGAATTGAAACACAATGGCAACTTGCTCGAGGAAAATCTGCAACCAAGAAGAATATAGGAACCACAAAAGAGAATGAAGTGGACATTGGCAATGCTTTCAAGGCACTAGTTGATACAGCGCAGAAGATAGTACAACTATCTGAAGCCCAGGGTGTGAGAGAGCAGCAGAGTAGGAATGATAGAGGAGGAGGTCCACAACAAATAATCATATCATGATGTATATTATAACATGGAATGTTAGGAGGATGAATAAAGTCTATAAGCAAAAAGAACTAAAAATTTTTTGCAGAGAAAATAAAGTTATACTTATAGCCATTATAGAGCATAGAGTAAAGAGAAGCAATGCTGATTCAATACTTAAGAAGATATTTAGTAACTGGAAATGGGTTGATAACTATGATGAAGCTCCAGGAGGTAGAATATGGGTAGTATGGGATCCGACTCAGGTGGATTACTCAGTGATCATAACTCATGAACAATTTACAATGGGAAAGGTCACTACGATTTAGCACAGAACCAATTTTAACTACTGTGCAGTCTATGGTAAACACACTATTCAAGACAGGGAAAGCTTATGGGAGGACTTAAAGGTGACTATGCATGGAACCAACAACCCTAGCCTAATAATGGGTGACATTAATACTATTCTGGCTAGTGAGGATAGGATTAATGGCAACATTGTTCAGGAGATATAGGTAAGGAATTTTAAGAGCTTCTTAATTGATACATGACTAGATGAATTAAAAACTGTGGGAAGGCAATACACATGATCTAACAATCATGTCCACAACAGAATTAACAGAATCCTGGCAAATGTAGAATGGATCCAGAAGTGGCCTTATATGGAGGGAGTCATTATGAATCCAGGCTTCTCTGATCATGTCCTCTGAGTGTGGAGTTTGATACTATAAACCAAGCAGGCATGAGACCTTTCAAATTTCTCAATTGCTTGGCAAGCCTCAGTGAATTTGATGCAATTGTAAAGCAATTCTGGAGGATTAGCAAAATGGGACATGCCATTGTTACTGTGTGGAATAAGCTCAAAGCACTGAAAGAAGCCCTAAAATAACTAAACAAACAAGAGTTTAGTGGTATAGTGTGTAAGATACAAACAACAGGGGAAAAACTGGAAAGCATACAAGAACAAATGACTATCCCAGGTCAATATTATGAGGCAGTAACCCTTGAAAAGGCTGCAAAGTTAGAATTGGAGAAATGGATGATGGTTGAGGAGAGTGTATTGAAACAAAAGTCAAGAGTTCAGTGGCTTAAACTTGGGGATTCTAATACAGAATATTTTCATGCTTGCATGAAAAATAGGCAAGCAAGGAATAATATTGGCAGACTAACCACTAGCACTGGGCAAATCCTACAAAGTTCAACTGAAGTGGAGGAAGAAATACTGAGCTTCTATAGGGGACTGCTTGGCACTGCTACAGCTCAACTGCAGTAGTCAACCTAGAGATCATGCAGAATGGATATACTTTAAATAGGAGGTAACAACTGCAGCTTATAAAATCAGTTACCAAAGAGGAATTGAATTAAACTATAATGGACATTGATGACAACAAAGCAACAGGGTGTGATGGCTATAACTCATTCTTCTTTAAAAAGACATGGCACGTATTGGGTGAGAAAGTTACTGCAGTAGTTATATAATTCTTTGAAAATGCTGATATGTGTAAAGCCATCAATTGCACCACCATTACCTTGATACTAAAGGTTAAGAATCCAACAAACATCAAGGACTTCAGACCAATTTCATGTTGCACAGTGCTTTATAAGATAATATCTAAAGTGCTCACAACGAGACTTCATGGTGTGATGGTTGAATTAATTGATAATTGCCAAACAATCTTTGTACCAGTTAGACTGATTACAAATAATATCATCATGAGCCATGAGCTGGTCAAAGGCTATGAGAGGAAGAACATCTCCCCAGATGTATTCTCAAAATAGATATGCAGAAGGCCTACGACTCTGTGGAATGGGTGTATATTGAATAACTGATGAAGTTATTGGGCTTCCCTGAAGTGTTTGTGAAATGGATAATGGCTTGTATCAGAATTGTGTCCTACTTTATGCTAATCAATGGTAAGCCTGATGTACCATTTGAGGCAAGAAAAGGGTTGGGGTAGGGGATCCATTATCCCCATTCTTATTTGTACTAGCTATGGAGTACCTAAGTAGATCACTAAAGACAATGAAGGACAACAAACAGTTTAAATTTCATCCAAAGTGTGCCAGAGTCAACCTAGTTCAGTTGGGATTTGCTGATGATCTACTTCTATTTTGTAGAGGAGACATGCGATCATTTAAGATACTACACAACACTTTCAAATGTTTTCAGCAGCCTCAAGTCTAATTGCAAATCCGAACAAAAGTTGCATTTACTTTAGTAGTGTGAGCAACTTGCTTCAGCAGCAAATTATGGACATGCTAGGCTACACTAAAGGTGAACTACCTTTCAGATATCTGGGTGTCCCACTAAGCACTAAGAGGTTATCTGCTATTCAATGTGAGCCCTTAATAGAGAGGATGTTAAACATGATTCAAAGTTGGACAACACAATTTCTTTCATATGCAGGAAGAGCAATGTTAGTTAAGAGTGTGCTATTTGCTATACAAACATTTTAGGCTCAGATATTCATTTTGCCAAATAACATTATCCAATTCATAGAAACAATCTGTAGGAGATTCTTATGGACAGGAGCTGCTGAACCAACAAACAAGGCTTTGATTGCCTGGGATAAACTGTGTGCACCAAAGGTAGCAGGGGGCCTAAATTTTACCAATGTGGAGATGTGGAACAAAGCAGCCATATTCAATCTACTATGGAATATTTGCACAAGAAAGGAGAAATTGTGGGTGACATGGATACATACATACTACATAAAAGAGAACACAGTCTGGACTACAGAGCCCAAGAGTGCATCATGGGTCATCCAAAAGATATTCAAAGCTAGGAGCTACTTTGAAGATGCTGGATTTACAAAAGAGGATGTACAGAAGATGGAGAAATGCTCTGTAAACAAATATACAAAGCCATGCATGGAGAATTTTCAAAGATGACATGGAGGAAATTAGTATGCAACAATGAGGGACTGCCCAAGTGGATATTCATACTAAGGCTGACAATATAACAAAGGCTTGCTACAAAAGAAAGATTAGCAAGATGGGGGATCATTTCTGAGCAAACATGCTCACTATGCCAAAGAGAGAATGAAACAGTGCATCATCTATTCTTTGATTGTGAGATATCAGGAGATATATGGCAGCACCTACTAAAGTGGCAAGGTATACGGAGAACAAAGAAAGCTTGGCAGGAGGAGTTGACATGGCTGGAACAGTTTGGCAAAGGAAAGAGTGGAGGTGCAGCAATATATAGAATGACCATAGCAGCTGCAGTCTACCATATTTGGCAAGAAAGAAATAATGTGATATTTCAGAAGAAGAAGAGACCAACCAATGCTATACTACGATTGATCATTCAGAAAATACATGACAGGGTAACCATATTCCCCCTGTTAGATTGAGTAATGTCTCAATTGAATTGGTACCCTGATGTAGGCTAGAGGAAATAGCAGCAGTAGAGGATTAGTAGTAAAGTCTATAGGTAACTCCTAGCTGGGGCTTCATGTCTAGTAGGAGGTACGCTAGAGCTTTTAGTTGCAATTTGTAAGAATTGTAAATATCTTTACTTGGTAAATAAAATACTTTAATTATCAAAAAAAATTATTTTTAATATGTTGACAGATTATCAAGAAGACTGACATCAGTGATTTATACTTTAACCTTATAGAAATAATGTGGCCTTTGGCTTTAAGGGTATGTTTTATAAAGGCAGAGAAGCGTCATGAAGATAAGGCATTTTCAGTAGAAAAGCCAGATGCTGCATTGTCCTTTTTACTGTAGAATTTAAGGCCATGACTATTACGTGGTTGATAATGGTAAAGCCAATCTCCACTAGTCTGGTGGACCAAAAGGACTAATAAAATTATTGGACTAACGCTAGAGCTAGGATTTAATGTGTGTGGGTTCTAAATTTTAAAATAAAGTATTGATTTCAGAGGGAATCAAACCCCTATGTTTCCCAGAAACCCGCAACTTTTACCGTTAAACTAAGACCTCTTTTGTTATTAGATTCGGCAGTATATATTTATATAGATTTAGTAAATATTTCAATACAAATACAGAGTTCCGGAAAAAATCACTGGATTCGCCCGAACCCGCACCTACTACTGTAGCTCCGTCCCTGGCTACAACACCCATACCTCAAAATGCAAATCCGCAACTGGGACTAACCCAACCTAAAATATTCTTAATAAAGTATGATATTGTCCGCAGTGACGGAGCCACATGCACCCACAGAGTGTCAACCGATACCCCTTCGTCGGAAAATTACATTATTTAGTTCGGTAATTATTTTTTAAAATATATACATAAACTATATAATGACACCTTTTGACTTCTTTGTGAGTTTATTTCTTTATATTTTGACTCATTCTTGCTGAAAAAATCCTGATTCCGCCACTGATTGTCCGCTTTAGATCAAACTAACACTGTATCCGTAGCAGTACGTTAGGAACCTAAACTATGCAATAGCAGCAAGTTGGGGAGAATCCAGCTTTGCTTGTTACTTTTTTTGCTTTCCCCAGCAGACCACACAAAGACACCCATGTGATATGTGCCATTCTCCAACTAAAGTCTTGTTCTGTTATGGGCGCTGACAAGGATCGATCTCATTAGTTATTGTGTTACAATTCAAAACTAGTAATATTATAGCTCGTTTGGCCAAACTGTAAAAATCAGCTTATTTTTAGAAGTAAGTTTTTTCAAAAGTATTTTTTTCAAAAGTACTTTTGGTAAGAAACAGTTTGTGTTTGGCTAATTAATTTGAAATGCACTTCTGAGCAGCAATTAGTTTTTGGCCAAGCTTTAAAAAACTGCTTCTAAGTGTATTTTTCTCAAAAGTGATTTTCATAAAAGTGCTTTTGGAGAGAAGCTATTTTTTTCTGCTTCTCCAAAACTGTTTTCGTTTCTCCTCAAAAGCATTTTTTTTCCTTTCAAAAGTTTGGGTAAACACCTTAATTTTAAAAAAAAAATACTTTTGACAAAAAGAAAAAAGTGTTTTTGCCCCGAAAGAAGTTTGGCCCAACGGGCTATTTAGTTTGTATGCTAATTCCAGAAAGACAGCTCAAGTATTTGCATCCTCCCGAGGAATTAATGTTCCTTCTCTAGCAGGTTTCTGACCCCATAATCACAGCTTAATTTGGGAGTCTTATGATTTGCGTAATTGAGGCTTGTCAATAGATTAAGATAGTAGATAATGAAGATATTAGTTGTTTTTTAAAAGAGTTGTATGCTAGTGACGCGCGCTAGTATTTATTCATTGCTTAGCCCATTTGGCCAAGTTGGCAAAAACTATTTATTTTGAAAAGTACTTTTTTTCAGAAATATATTTTCTAAAAGTACTTTAAAAAAAATAGTTTATGTTTGGCCAATTCATTTAAGAAAATACTTTTTGCAATATTTGGTAACAAATTGTGTTTGGCCAATCTTTTTAAAGAGTGCTTTTGAGTGTCAAATTACCAAAAAGAATAGTTTCAAGGTCTTATAGTTATTTTAAAGAGAAAAACGAACTTAAATATTTAACATAAGAGACTTTTTTTTATTTATTTATTTAAAATATGAAACATAAAGTAAACATACATATTAAAGATTTAAATCAATATAACATATATAATTACGCCAAAACATATAATATTATCTAGTATAATTACTTATTGTCATCATTCAGTATGAATTGAAAGTCTATATAAATTACTATATATTAATAATATACCATGAAATAATAAGCAAAGTCACTCACACATGATCATATTTTTCATCAATTTCATCTCTAATTCTATCATACAACGCTTCCATATTAATAGAAGACTTGCCTTGCATTTCTAAAGGATTACCAGAAAGCCCATCTCCTTCCTCAATTTCTGCAGTAATGTCTTCATTAACATAATAGTTGAATTCATTATCGGTAGAAGAATGTCGTTGGATGAAATTATATATAGCCATGGTAATTGTAACAAGATGATTTTGAGTGTCAAGCTTGAAAGATGGCATTGAGCATAAAATAAAAATAATTTTAAATATATAAAAAATTATTGTTTTCGTAAAAAAATAGTTAAGTATGTTTAAATTTAAATTCAAAAAGAGTAACTAATTATTAACAACACATAATGCATAATTTATTTTTTTAAAATTTAAATTCAAAAAGAAATTAATTATTACCTAGCCTAACTAACTTTGTCTTAAATTGTCAAGTGACATATTGTGAGACTGTCACTTGGCTTAATGTGGATGTTGTTTCTTCTTTTTTTAATAATATATAGATTATGCGATACGAATATAAATTTATTACTTATTTATAGGTATTTTTTACAAATTAGATATGATAAATATTTTAAAGATTCAAGAATTAATAGCCTATAACAGAAGAAATTATAAATAATTATTTGCATGAAGAGAATTAATAATCCAAAGAAGGATGTAGATAATTTGCTTTATTGTGAAAAAAGAGAAGATCAATTGGAAAGTTACAAGATATTACACAAAGAAAAAATCAAAAATAAAAAAAGTCAAAAAAGAATTTGAAAAGTTACAATATATTCATATGTATATATCTCTAATTTTAAAAGAATGATAGAAACTAGAAACAAAAAAGAAAAAAAACTTAAATTAGGAAGGGATAATTTGAAAACTATAAATATATGGTGAGGATAGTTTTGTCTCGAATTAATTAATTCTCTGCTTCTGCTTCTGCTTTTTGGAAGAAGTTAGAATTTTTTGCTTCTTCCCAAAAGCAGAAAAGTTATTTCTGCTGCTGGTCAAAAGTGCTTCTCCGTCTTTGCCAAACAGCTTAAATTTTTTTAAAAAAATATTTTTTTGAAAAAAAGAGAGGTACTTTTGACCTCCGAGAAGCTTGGTCAAACAAGCTCCTAATCGTACAATGTTAGGGTTATTTTTATATCTCCTTCCCTCCAAACCCATATGTTTCTTTAATTACTTGTTCATACATTTTGTGAGGGTGTCAAATGAGCTCACTCACTCCAAATTTATTTGGATCAAGATGAACGGGTCAATTTTAACTAAGCAACGAGCCTTAACTCAACCCGTTTAACTCAAACTCAACTTTCTTTTGTTTGTTTGTTTTTTTAAAGTTATTAGTTTAATTACCAAATGAAACTAACAAAAAAAAATTATTTTGTTTATCACGAGTATGAGTATATATATCTGACCAGCCAAACCCAAAAAATTAGTTTCTATGTTTCATAAGTTTTATTATGTGTCAATTCGGGGTATATACATAAGCTGATCATGAAATCAGCCTAAATTTTTAAATGAACTATAACGACCCGACCAGTCGTTTTGAGAGTTGTAGCCCCATTCCCCCATTTACTGCTCAATTTCTACTTCACAGTTGTTATGTGACTTGCCAGAATGATTAGTTTGGGTCCGGTAAGGTTTTAGGAATGAATTAGAATACTTAGTTCCAAGGTTTAAAGTTTAAATTGAAATAGCGATCGGATGTTGACTTATATATAAACGACCCCGGAATAGAGTTTTGATGATTCCAATAGCTACGTATGGTGATTTTGGACTTAGGAGCGTGTCCAAAAGAGTTTTGGAAAGTCCGAAGTGGAATTTGGCTTGAAATGACGAAAGTTGAATTTTTGGGAAGTTTAACCGGGGAGTTGGCCTTTTGATATCGAGGTAGGAATCCAGTTCTGAAATTTTTTATAGCTCCGTTATGTCATTTATGACTTGTGTGCAAAATTTGAGGTCAATCGAACTTG
Organism: Nicotiana otophora; assembly: GCA_000715115.1. Lineage (NCBI taxonomy): Eukaryota > Viridiplantae > Streptophyta > Magnoliopsida > Solanales > Solanaceae > Nicotiana > Nicotiana otophora. The sequence goes on from AWOL01S0049913.1 coordinate 15,411, forward strand.
ATTTGATAGGTTTCAGCATCAAATGTAGAAGTTGGAAATTCTTAAGTTCCTTAAGCTTGAATTGGGGTATGATTCGTGATTTTAGCGTTGTTTTATGTGATTTGAGGTTTCAAGTAAGTTCGTATGATGTTTTAGGACTTGTTGGTATATTTGGTGGAGGTCCCGAGGGCCTTGGGTGAGTTTCGGATGGTTAACGGATCAAAATTTGGACTTAAACAGCTGCTGGATAAATCGAGGTTGGAAATCGAAGGCTCGAAATCGAGGGCAGCGCCTGGAAAGAAACTTTAAGTTATAAAATGGGGGCTTCTTCCCATATTCCATTTTTGACAAATTGAAGCTTGGGGAGAGGCGATATTTGAGAGATTTTTAAGGAAAAATATTAGGGTAAGTGATTCTAACTCGGATTTGGTAAATATATACGAATATATCATTATTTTCATCATTTAATCAGTGTTTTGATATGGAAACTTGAGAAAGATTGTAGGAATTTCATAAAATAAATTTTTGAGATTTCGATGTCGATTCGGAGTCGGATTTGAGTGAAACTAGTATGGTTGTACTCGTAATTGAATGAGTTATCGGATTTTGTGAGTTCTGTCGGATTCCGAGACGTGCGCCCCATGAGCGATTTTTGGGTTAAATTTCGAATTTTTGTTAGAAAATTTATATTTCCTTATGGAATTTATTCCTATAATTTCTATTGATTGAATCGAATTAATTATGATTAGATTCGAGCCGATCTGAGTCGGATAATCGAGGAAAATACATATTACTTGACTGATTGAGCGTGGTTTGAGGTAAGTGACTTGTCTATCCTTGTGTGGGAGAAATTCCCCTTAGGATTAGTATTGATATGAAAATATTGAGGTGTTGAAAGTCGTGTACACGAGGTGACGAGTGTGTACACTGGCTAAATGTGGAAGATTATATCTTTAAATTATGTAGATCACTATTGCATATTAATTAAATTATTTTATTCTGTTATATTCATCATCAATAATATATTTTCGTATTTTAAATTTGCCTGACATATTCCTACTAAGTGTTTTATCTGTTTAGTTAAAACTCTGTTTCTTTTGTTCCGCGCATTACTTGAAGGTTGGATTTCTTAATTTAAATATTATTAAAAATAAAGTATTTTACATTAAAAAAAATTGATGTTAAGTCAAGATGTTAAATTTGTGAAATATTATTTTTGCTGAATATTTTGTGAAGATTTTTGTATTCATTGTGATTGAGCCGTGAGCTCCGTATTGTGAAAATAATGGATATTATTTTGCTGAATATTTTGTGAGACTTTGCACGCATTCTGATTGAACCGTGAGCTCCTTATTTTGGAAATTATTCTTGTTGTTGATTTATTTTGGCAAGTTGAAATATTTGGGCACTTGAGGTGCAAATTATGATATATTATGATATTGATACGCATGCAGTGGTATAAGGTATGGGTGTTGAAATGCATGCGGTGAGATAAGGGTGGCTTGATACGCGTGGCTAGTTGGGAAACTACTAGAAGCCATGCGGTGTGATAAAGGTGGCTATAACGCGGGATGCTATTTCGGAAAAAAATATTTTCTTTAAAATTTAATGTGATGGCTCCCGCGGTGATATAAGAAAATGAGATATTGTGAATTTATTTATGATTTGGGACTACGAGGCGGTACCTCGGGAGTGCCCTTGTTGACATTTTTTTATGGCTGCATTGCCTTTGGTTATTTTGGTGATTTTTCTTAAAGTTATAAATTTCTGTTTTTCCTTCCGCGAGGTATTGTTTGCCCTTATTCTGTGTAGTTAAATTGTGACATATAAATTACTTGATTCATCCCCATTGCCATTATTATTATCATTATTATATTGTTAAACTGTTCGCCCTGTTTTATATTATTTCCAGTAGAGCCCTGACCTGACCTTGTCACTACTCTACAAAGGTTAGGCTTGGCACTTACTGGGTACCGCAGTGGTGTACTCATATTATATTTCTGCACATCTTTTTGTGCATATCCATGTACTTTCTATCAGACCAGGCATCAGTGAATTAGACTGTACACGGAGACTTCAAGTACATCTGCCGGCGTCCGCAGACACCGGAGTCCCCTTCTATCCTTATTATGTCGTTTTCTTATTTTTTTTAGACTCTGATGTATAGAGACACTGAGTATAAATTTATAAAAGCTTGTGACGTATTCCTACCGGGTTTTGGGAGTTAAAATTATTAAATTGCAGTTCTTATTTATTCGACTGTTAAGGATTAAATTTCAGTTTATATTCAGTTATATTCCGCATTGATAGGCTTACCTAGTCTTAGAGACTAGGTGCCATCACGACATCCTACGGAGGGAATTTGGGGTCGTGACAAGTTGGTATCAGAGCTCTAGATTCATAGGTATTATGAGTCACAAGTAGGTTTAGTAGAGTCTCGCGGATCGATACGTAGATGTCTGTACATATCTTTGGGAGGCTATGTAACTGTTAGGAAAATGTTCACTTTTTTGATTCTTTATCGTGCGCATTTGTTGACTTCGAAGTTCTAAACCATTGTCTTTCTATTCTCTCACAGATGGTAAGGACACGCACAATTGGATCCGATGATCAGACACTCGCGCCCCCTGTTGGAGCCGCAAGAGGCCGGGGTCGGGGTAGAGGCCGTGCCGGAGGCCGAGGAAGACCACGTGGTGCAGCCAGAGCACCTGCACGAGCTGTTGCAGCAGAGCCACCAGTAGCTCCAGTTGGAGAGCAGGCAGCTGAGGCGCCTGTTACTGCCCCTGTACTTCAGGAGACTCTTGCCCAGTTTCTGAGCATGTTTGGCACTCTAGCTCAGGCAGGGTAAATTTCAGTCGCTCCTGCCACATCTCAGGCTGGGGAGGAGCGCAGACTCCCATCGCCCGTACCCCAGAGCCACGGGCCCAAGTTGACCATGCTCTAGAAGTTATACCAGTGCATCCAGTTGTCCCAGTTCGGCCCGAGTCTAGGACAGCAGTTTCAGAGGGGGAGCAACTCAGGCTCGAGAGGTACAAGAACTACCACCCTCCTACTTTCAGTGGTTTAGCTTCAGAGGATGCTCAGGGTTTTCTTGAGGAATGTTACTGTATCCTCCATACTATAGGTATTGTGGATTCCAGTGGGGTTTTTTTCACGATATTCCAGCTTAGAGGAGCGGCCTACCAGTGATGGCGGGCATATGAGTTGGATAGCCCTGCTGAGCCAGTTTCACTCACTTGGACTCAATTCTCAAATATGTTTTTGAGGGAGTATGTTCCTCAGATTCTTAGAGATGCATGGCGCGCAGAGCTTGAGCAACTGCGCCAGGGTTCTATGGCCGTGTCAGAGTATACAGTTTGACTCAGTGATTTGGCTAGGCATGCACCAACCTTGGTTGCTACTGTTCGAGAGCGGGTTTGCCGATTTATTGAGGGGCTCCACCCTAGTATCAGATTCAGTATGGCTCGAGAACTAGAGATGGACATCACATACCAACAGATGGTGTCAATTTCTAGGAGATTGGAGGGTATGCGGACTCGGGAGAGAGAAGAGAGGGAAGCTAAGAGACCTCGAGATTCTGGCACATATAACAGTTCTCGTGCCCCAGCTGCAGCCCGTCATGGTAGAGGCTATGTAAGCCATCCTATTCATTCAGCACTTCCAGCTTCCAGCGGTATTTCGACTACTCCCAGACCTCAGGTTCCATATTATACACTGCCAGTGTCTACTGTACCTCTTGTACGGGGTGCTTTCAGTGGGCATTCCAGTCGATCAAGCCCGAGTCAGTCTCAGCAGCCACGTCCTCCGAGGGCTTGTTTTGAGTGTGATGACACTCGTCATATTATGAGGGATTGCCCCAGACTTAGGAGGTGTGCACCTCCACAGATTTCTCAGGACCCACCCATTCCACAAGTCCCTCAAGCTTCTCAAGCCATGATCACTGCACCATTTGCTACTCCATCTGCACAGCCAGCTAGAGGTGGAGGTCAGACATGAAGAGGTCGCCCTAGAGGGGGAGGCTAGGCCAGATATTATGCCCTTCCTGCTAGGATGGAGGCAGTTGCATCCGATTCTGTTATCACAGGTATTGTTCCGGTCTGTCATAAGGATGCATCAGTCTTATTTGATCCAGGCTCCACTTATTCTTATGTGTCATCTTATTTTGCCTGATATTTGGGCGTATCCCGTGATTATTTGAGTTCTTCTGTTTATGCATCTACACCCATGGGTGAATCTATTATTGTTGACCGTGTGTATCGGTCGTGTTTGATTGTTATCAGTGGTTTTGAGACCAGATCTAATTTATTATTGCTCAGTATGGTGGATTTTGATATTATTTTGGGCATGGACTGGTTGTCGCCCTATCACGTTATCCTTGATTGTCACGCCAAGACGATGATATTGGCTATGCCAGGTCTACCGTGACTAGAGTGGAGAGGTACTTTGGATCATGTTCCTAGCAGGGTTGTTTTATTTCTTAAGGCTCAACGAATGGTTGATAAGGAGTGCGATGCGTAACTGGCCTATGTGAGAGATGTTAATGTTGATACTTCTATAGTGGAGTCAGTTCTTGTAGTAAGGGATTTTCCTGATGTATTTCCAGTAGATCTTCCGGGTATGCCACCCGACAGGGATATTAACTTTGGCATTGATTTGTTACCGGGCACTCAGCCCATTTCTATTCCACCATATTGTATACCCCCAGTAGAATTGAAAGAATTAAAGGAGCAGTTACAGAAGCTTCTTGATAAGGGTTTTGTTCGGCCCAGTGTATCGCCTTTGGGTGCTCCTGTCTTATTTGTGAAGAAGAAGGATGGCTCTATGCGGATTTGTATTGATTATCGCCAGCTGAACAAGGTTACAATGAAGAACAGGTATCCATTGCCACATATTGATGACCGATTTGATCAGCTTTAGGGTGCTAGAGTGTTCTCTAAGATCGACTTGCATTCATGCTATCATCAGTTGAAGATTCGGGAACCAGATATCTCGAAGACTGCTTTCAAGACTCGGTATGGTCGTTATGAGTTCCTTGTGATGTCTTTTGGATTGACCAACGCCCCAGCAGTATTTATGCACTTAATGAATAGCCCTATCTTGATTCTTTCGTCATTGTGTTTATTGACGACATTCTGGTGTATTCCTGAAATTGGGAGGATCATGAACAACACCTGAGGACTGTGCTTCGATTTTGAGAGAAAAGAAATTGTATGCAAAATTTTCAAAGTGTGAATTCTGGCTTGGTTTAGTAGGATTTGTAGGTCATGTGGTAACGAACAAGGGGATCCAAGTAGATCCGAAGAAAATTAAAGCAATGCAGAGTTGGCCCAGACCGTCATCAACTACTGAGATCCGGAGTTTTCTTGGCTTGGCGGGGTACTATCACCGATTTGTAGAGAGTTTCTCTTTATTGCTGCACCTATGACCAAATTTACCCAGAAGGATGTTCCGTTCAGGTGAACCGAGGAATGTGAGGAGAGCTTTCAAAAGCTCAAGACAGCTTTGACTACAGCCCCAGTATTGGTATTGCCTATAGGTTCAAGGTCTTATACTGTGTATTGTGATGCGTCGCGCATTGGTCTCGGCGCAGTGTTGATGCAAGACGATAGGATGATTGCCTATACGTCCAGACAGTTAAAGTACATGAGAATAATTATCCGGTCCACGACCTTGAGTTAGCAGCTATTGTTCATGCCTTGAAGATTTGGAGAAATTATTTGTACGGTGTCCATTGTGAGGTTTATACCGATCACCGGAGTCTACAACATCTGTTTAAACAGAAGGATCTTAATTTGCGGCAACAGAGGTGGTTGGAGTTGCTTAAGGATTATGATATCACCATTCTCTATCATCACGGAAAGGCCAATATGGTGGCCGATGCCTTGAGTGGCAGCTTAGCATACTTACCAATAGTAGAGAGGCCTTTAGCCTTGGATGTTCAGGCCTTGTCCAACTAGTTTGTTAGATTGGATGTTTTCGAGCCGAGCCGATTTTTGGCTTGTGTGGTATCTCAGTCTTCTCTGTATGATCATATCAGGGAGCGTTAGTATGATGACCCCCATCTGCTTGTCCTTAAGGACACAATTCAGCACAGTGACACCAAGGAAGTCACTATTGGAGATGACAGTGTATTACAGATACAGGGCAGGCTATGTGTGCCTAATGTAGATGGTTTGCGTGAGTTGATTCTCCAGGAGGCTCACAGTTCGTGATACTCCATTCATCCAGGTGCCGCGAAGATATATCAGGACTTGAGACAACACTATTGGTGGAGGCGGATGAAGAAATACATAGTGAAATATGTAGCTCGGTCCCTAAATTATCAGCAGGTGAAATATGAGCATCGGCGGCCGGGTGGATTGCTTCAGAAGTTAGAGATTCCAAAGTGGAAATGTGAGCGGATCATTATGGATTTCGTTGTTGGGCTCCTACGGACTCAGAGGAAGTTCGATGTAGTTTGGGTAATTGTGGATAGATTGATCAAGTCAGCTCATTTCATTGCTGTGGTTACTACTTACTCTTCGGAGCTGCTAGCTCAGGTTTGCATTTGCGAGATTATTAGGCTTCATGGCATGACGATATCTATCATCTCTGACCGGGGTACGCAGTTTACATCACAGTTCCGGAGAGTTGTGCAATGAGAGTTGGGTACTCGGATAGAGTTGAGTACAATATTTCACCCTCAGACGGACGGGCAGTCCGAGCGCATTATTCAGATACTGGAGGATATGCTTCGTGCTTATGTGATAGATTTTGGGGGTGCGTGGGATCAGTTCTTACCACTTGCGTAGTTTGATTACAACAACAGCTACCAGTCGAGCATTCGGATGGCTCCGTATGAGGCTTTGTATGGTAGGCGGTGCCGGTCTCCAGTGAGTTGGTTTGAGCCGGGCGAAGCTAGACTATTGGGTACAGACTAGGTTCAAGATGCTTTGGAAAAGGTTAAATTGATTCAGGATCAACTTCGTACAACTCAATCTAGACAAAAGAGTTATGTGGATCGAAAGGTTCTTGATGTTGCATTCATGGTTGGTGAGCGGGTCTTGCTCCGGGTTTCTCCTATAAGGTTCGGAAAGAAGGGCAAGTTGAGCCCGAGGTATATCAGACCTTTTGAGATTCTTGAGAGAGTTGGAGAGGTGGCTTACTGTCACGACCCAAAACCTAACCCGTCGTAATGTCACCTATCTCAATACTAGGCAAGCCGACAATCCCAATAAACCACATATATTTTAAATTTAAAAACATAATGATTAAATTTAGCGGAACAAATCTCACAAGTACAAATATAAATACTCCCAAAACCCGGTGTCACTGAGTACATGAGCATCTAATATGAATACAAGTATAAAAAATACGGTCTATAATAGTCTGAGACCAAATACAGTAAGCAAGGAGATAGGAAAGGAGAGGCAAAGTCTGTGAAACACGGCAGCTACCTCTAAATCTCCGGAAAAAAAAATTAATTGTGTGAAAGAATCAACACCCGCTGTGTTCGAGAACACCTGGATCTGCATACGAAGTGCAGGGTGTAGTATGAGTACAACCAACTCAACAAGTAACAATAATATATAAGGAAGTGAAGATAGTGACGCGCTACACAGTTATAGTTCACTTTCAGTAATTCCAGCAAAGAATAGACATGCTTTCAAATCCAGCAGTTTAAGTCAAGTCAGTTTTATACAGTTCAAGTTCATGTAATCCGGATATAAAATCTTTCAGAGTATTTCACAACAATGACAGATAGCAACTAAGTGCAACAATAAATAAAAAGCAAGTACAGCCTCTCAAGGCAACAGTCCCTCAACTCGTCACAATAGCTCAACCACTCGACGCTCAGCCCTCAGCACTCACACTCAATGGGTACTCACGCTCACTGGGGGTGTACAACTCACGTGCTATAATATCCCGTACGGACAACTGACGTGCTGCACGGATAACTCATGTGCTATAATATAATATCTCACAATCAGACCCTCGGCCTCACTCAGTCACAAATCTCTCCAGTCTCTCGGGCTCTTAATAATCATGAAATCAGCCCAAACAACAATGATATGATGCATCAATAATGAACAATATAGAGACAAAAAAAATAAACAAGTAAACTGTGAATGAGTACAAAACAATAATTACGTAGGTAGTTCAACATGTACACGACCTCTGTGGGTCCCAACAATACCAACATATAGCCTAAACATGGTTTATAACATAATTTGCAGTCAAATCTCTATAACACAGGGAGAGCATATAGGTAGCAACAAGTTATTCAACTTTACAGTTTCTACGGGACGGACCAAGTCACAATCCCCTCGGTGCACGACCACACGCCCATCACCTAGCATGTGCGTCACCTCCAAAGTAATCATATGATACCAAAATCCGGGGTTTCATACCCTCAGGACCAGATTTATAACTATTACTTACCTCAAACTGTGAAATTCTTATTCCGCTAAGCCTTTGCCTCGTGAATTGGCCTCCAAACGCCTTGAATCTAGCCACAATTAATTCGATTCAGTTAATAAAATTTATTGGAATTAATCCCATAAGAAAATACTAATTTTCTAACAAAATCCGAAATTAAGTTCAAAAATTGCCCGTGGGGCCCACATCTCGGAACCCGACAAAAGTTACAAAATCTGAAAGCCCATTCAACCACGAGTCTAACCATACTAATTTTACCAAAATCCGACCTCAATTCGACCTCCAAATCATCAAATCTTATTTCCAAATCCCTAAGTTCAAATTCCCATTTTACACCTCAAAAACATGTAATCTAGTCGGATTATTTGATGATAATTCAATATTATGGAGTAGAAATGATCACAAGTGACTTACCTCAAGTTTTCCTTATATTCTCTCTGAAAATCGCCCAAAATACCGTGCTTGAAGGTCCAAAAATGGCAAAACTCGCAACCCCTTCGGAATGTATACTGTCCAGGGGTTCCACACCTGCTACTCACTTAGCCGCTTCTGCGGTCTCGCAGGTGCGAGAATTCAACCGCTTCTACGGTTTCACCAAGCATCCACTGGAGCCCCTTCTGCGAGCTAGGAGCCGCTTTTGCGGGCTCGCATTTGCGAGGCTCGCTCCGCTTCTGCGGAAAGCTCGCTTCTGCGATGGCTGGTGCGCATATGCGACTTTGTACCTGCGATCAAACCTCCGCAGGTGCGAAAATACCAGAAGCGAAAATTCCAGCAGTGGTTTTAAGTCCGAATTTGACCCGTTAACCATCCGAAACTCACTCGAGGCCCCCGGGACCTCAACCAATTATATCAACAAGTCCTAAAATATCATACGAACTTAGAAGAGTCTCCAAATCACATCCAACAACACTAAAAACACGAATCACACATATATTCAAGCCTAATGAACTTTGAAACTTCTAATTTCTACAAACGACGCTGGAACCTATCAAATCACGTCCGATTGACCTCAAATTTTGCACACAAGTCATAAATAACATAACTGAGGTATTCCCATTTTTATAATAGGATTCCGACCCCGATATCAAAAAGTCAACCCCCAGTCAAACTTTTCGAAAATTCAACTTTCGCCATTTCAGGCCTAATTTCTCTACCGACTTCCAAATAATTTTTCGGACATGCTTCTAAGTCCAAAATCACCACACGGGGCCCCTACTAGAATCATCAAAACTCTATTCCGGGGTCGTTTACACATAAGTTAATATCCGGTTAACTATTTCAACTTAAGCTTCCAACATGAAATTCATTCTTCCAAGCTAACTCCGAAATACCTTAAAACCAAAACCGATAATTCACATAAGTAATAATACCTCGTAGGAAGTTATTCAAGACTTCAAATAGTTAAAAGGAGCGTCAATACTCAAAACGATCGGTCGGGTCGTTACACTTACAAACTTGCACTACCACCTAGTCTCTCTGCAATTCATCCAATGTTCCATGTTTCCATGCTCCGGAAGTATCACGACGATCCGTCTCATGTGTTAGACTTCAGCTCAGTCCAGTTGGACAAGGATCTATCTTATGTCGAGGAACCAGTGGCCATTTTGGACAGACAGGTTAGAAAGCTAAGATTGAAGTGCATTGCTTCGGTAAAAGTATAGTGGAGGGGTCATCCGGTTGAGGAGGTGACTTGGGAGACCGAGCATGATATGCGTAACTGCAATCCTCATCTATTCACCACTCCAGGTATAATTCTAAACCCGTTCGAGGACGAACGTTTATTTAATAGGGGGAGGATGTAACGACTCGGTAAATCGTTTTGAAAGTTGTAGCCCCATTCTCTCATTTAATGCTCAATTTATACTTCACAGTTGTTATGTGACTTGCCGGGGTGATTAGTTTGGGTCCGGTGAGGTTTTAGGAATGAACTGGAACACTTAGTTCCAAAATTTAAAGTTTAAGTTGAAATAGTGATTGGATGTCGACTTATATGTAAACGACCCCGCAATAGAATTTTGATGATTCCAATAGCTCCGTATGGTGATTTTGGACTTAGGAACGTGTCCGAATTTATTTTTGAAAGTCCTTAGTGGAATTTGGCTTGAAATTGCGAAAGTTAAATTTTTGGGAAGTTTGACTGGGGAGTTGACTTTTTGATATCGGGGTAGGAATCTAGTTTTGAAAATATTTATAACTCTGTTATGTCATTTATGACTTGTGTGCAAAATTTGAGGTCAATCGGACTTGATTTGATAGGTTTCGGCATCGAATGTAGAAGTTGGAAATTCTTAAGTTCCTTAAACTTGAATTGGGATATGATTCGTAGTTTTAGCGTTGTTTTATGTGATTTGAGGTTTCAAATAAGTTCGTGTGATGTTTTAGGACTTGTTGGTGTATTTGGTTGAGGTCCCGAGGGCCTCGGGTGAGTTTCAGATGGTTAACGAATCAAAATTTGGACTTAAACAGATGCTGGAATTTTTCTGCTGGAAAAATCGAGGCTGAAAATCGAAGGTGCGAAATCAAGGTCAGGAAATCAAGGGCAGCGCCTGGACAAAAACTTTAAATTATAAAACGAGGGCTTCATCCCATTTTTCATTTTTGACAAATTGGAGCTTGGGGAGAGGCGATTTTTGAGAGATTTTCAAAGAAAAACATTGGGGGTAAGTGATTCTAACTCGGATTTGGCCAATATACACGAATATATCATTATTTTCATCATTTAATTAGTGTTTTGAGATGGAAACTTGGGGAAGATTGTCAAAATTTCATAAAACAAATTTTTGAGATTTCGATGTCGATTCGGAGTCGGATTTGAGTGAAACTAGTATGGTTGGACTCGTAATTGAATGAGTTATCGGATTTTGTTAGTTTTGTCAGATTCCGAGACGTGGGCCGCACTAGCAATGTTTGGATTAAATTTTGATTTTTTGTTAGAAAATTAGTATTTCCTTATGTAATTTATTCCTATAATTTATATTGATTGAATCGAATTAATTATGATTAGATTCGAGCTGACGGGAGTCGGAAAATCGAGGAAAAGGCATACTACTTGACTGATTGAGCGTGGTTTGAGGTAAGTGACTTGTCTAACCTTATGTGGGAGAAATTTTTCCTTAGGACTGGTATTGATATGAAAATGTTGAGGTGTTGAAAGTCATGTACACGAGGTGACGAGTGTGTACACTGGCTAAATGTGGAAGATTATTCTTTAAATTGTGTAGAGCACTGTTGCATATTAATTAAATTATTTTATTCTGTTATATTCATCATCATTAATATATTTTCGTATTTTAAATTTGCCTAACCTGTTCCTACTAAGTGTTTTATATGTTTAGTTGAAACTTTATTTCTTTTGTTCCGTGCATTACTTGAAGGTTGGATTTCATAATTTAAATATTATTAAAAATAAAGTATTTACATTAAAAAAATTTGATGTTAAGTCAAAATGTTAAATTTGTGAAATATTAGTTTTGCTGAATAGTTTGTGAAGATTTTTATATTCATTGTGATTGAGGCGTGAGCTCCGTATTGTGAAAATAATGGATATTATTTTGCTAAATATTTTGTGAGACTTTGCATTCATTGTGATTGAGCCGTGAGCTCCTTATTGTGAAAATTATTTTTGTTGTTGATTTATTTTAGTAAGTTGAAATATTTGGGCATTTGAGGCGCAAATTATGATATATTGTGATATTGATACGCATGCCGTGGTATAAGGTATGAGTGTTGAAATGCATGCGGTGAGATGAGGGTGACTTGATACGCGTGGCTAGTAGGAGAACTACTAGAAGCCATGCGGTGTGATAAGGATGGCTAAAACGCGGGAAGCTATTTCAAAAAAAAAATATTTTCTTTAAAATTTAATGTGAAGGCTAAGGAAATGAGATATTGTCAATTTATTTATGATTTGGGACTACGAGGCGGTACCTCGGGTGTGCCTTTGTTGATATTTCTTTATGGCTGCATTGCCTTTGGTTTTTTTGGTGAATTTCCTCAAAGTTGTAAATTTCTATTTTTCCTTCCGCGAGGTATTGATTGCCCTTATTCTGTGTAGTTAAATTGTGGCATACTACTTACTTGATTCATCGCCATTGTCATTATTATTATTATTATTATTATATTATTAAACTGTTCGCCCTGTCTTTTATTATTTTCAGTAGGGCCCTGACCTGACCTCGTCACTACTCTACAGAGGTTAGGTTTGGCACTTATTGGATACCGCTGTGGTGTACTCATACTACACTTCTGCACATCTTTTTGTGCAGATCCAGGTACTTCCTATCACACCAGGCATCAGTGAATTAGACTGTACACGGAGACTTCAAGGTACATCTGCCAGCGTCCGCAGACCCAAGAGTCCCCTTCTAACCTTATTATGTCGTTTTTCTTATTTTCTTTAGACTCTGATATATAGAGACACTGAGGAAAAATTCTTAAATGATAGCATCCTAGGAAGCTCAACTATATTCAAGGACAAGGATGAAGCTTTGAAATCTCAAAGATGGCCTTTAACAATATGTCAAGCTAAAGAGTTGTAAACAAGGCCATTAGACTTAAAGTGCAAATAAAGAAGCTTTTAATTGTGGAGGACGAGCTCAAGACCAAAGGAGATAAATTATACAAGTGTTACAACTATTTGGTGGCCCAAATTGAAGTCCAAGAGGAGAAAGATTGGTTCCCGAACTCGGCCTTTGAAATCTAGCAAAAGGGCACCCAGAAGAGCCCAAAATGAGCTTAAAAGAGGTCCAAATGGGGGTGTTTGAAATGGCAATTGGAGTCCAAACCAATGGCCCAAACTAGTAGTTTTAAAGCCCAAATCTGCCCAAAGGGATTTGGCCGCCCCCTACCTAATTTTGTGACTTTTCTTATTTCTTAGCAACCACCCTACCTAAATTTGATGACTTTGTTACCCCTTAGCAGCCCCTACCTAATTTGATGACTTTTGTTACTCCTTAGCAACCACCCTACCTAATTGTAATGACTTTTTATGCCTTAGTACTCCTATAAATAAAGAGTTCTTCTCATTCATTGAGACACTTCATTATTGATTAAGTATATCATACTTTGAGAGTTCTTTTGAACCTTTGTTACTTGTGCTTTGAGATTTATCTTTCAACCTTTACTAGTTCATAGTTCAAGGTAGTAAGATTACTTCTCTATTGTGATATCTTTGATTCCTTTGTGGTATTCTTAGAAGGCGATTAATACTAGTTATTAATTGTTGTCTCAAGTTANATGGTTAATACTAGTTATTAATTATTGTCTCAAGTTACTCGTAAAGCGGTCAAGATCTGAACCTATTGTTTTGATTTGCTTTTAAGTAAAGGCATTTAATTTCTTCAATAAATCAAGATGTTGTTGCTTTGATCTTGTCAAGGCTATATAACTTGCATTCTTGGAAGTTCTTGGAATTCTTTCCTTGAATTTTCCCATATCCTTTATTTTCTGCCCCTTAGTTCTAGTTGTTCAATTCCTTATTATTATTGCTTTCGCATTTACTTTTCAAACTCTTACTCTAGTTTGGGATTTTCGACCTAGTCGTTATCAACTGGTATCAGAGCGGTTCTATCAAGGTTTCGTTCTTGATAATTCTGGGGATTTCTTGAATACTAAGATCCAAAAAAAAAACAAATTAAAAAAAACGAAAATCAGTTTTAAAAAAATATATATTGCTTTCTCTCGAGGAACTTTCTTTTGTATCTAATTTGTTTCCAAAATCTATCAAAGGAAACAAGAAGAGGGGATCCCATATTTCAAAGATAAGATAAAAATTTAATTTTTCTTACTCTTTCTAATCTAAATATATAATCATTTCCTTTTTGTTTGTGTCTTGTTTCAACCGAGCCTAATAGTTCTAGGATTTGGTTCTTCTTTCATTTATTCCCCCAAAAAATCTGAATTTTACTACTAAGAACTTCATACGAGTTGAGTTTAACTATAAATCTATAAAGTATTTTATTCAAAGGCTATTTCGAGAGGAAAAAAAAGGCAAAGAGATGTGAGAGCATTATAGGGAAAAAACCAAATTTGAGAGATACATATTTTCCTTAATCTATGTTAAGATGTCTCAAACAGGTAGTTACAGTGGAAGGAGGAAAGTTATGACTCAACAACTTGAAAAGTCGAACTTACAGTATACCGAATAGAAGGAAGACAATGGTAAAGTTATTTTTCAAACAAGAGTTAAAGTGATGTCTGCAATTTATGCCCTTAGAATTGACAAATCATTTGGCTATAACTTAATTAGCAAGTATATGGTTGAGAAATTAAACTTGCCTTGTGTTGAACATATTGTGCCCTACATGTTTAAAGGAGTAAAGGTAGATAAAAGAGTGTTCTTGCCATTCTCTATTGGAAGGTATGAGGATGTGATTTGGTGTGATGTCATTCCGATGAATAGTTTTCATATCTTGTTGGGAATGCCATGGTATGTCTATAGAAGTGCTTCGAATAGTATTGAAAAAAATAGATACTCTTTTGAGATTAATGAAAAGAAACCCATTCTTGGCCTTTGACTCCTTCACAAATTTGTGAAGATGAAAAGATTGTTAAAGAGAATATGGAAAAATATGAGAGAGAAAAGAATGAGAGAAGTAAGGGAGTGCATGTTGACATTTTAAGAGAGAAAAAATGAGAGGTTGTCTTGAGTGAAAAGAGTGGGATGTCAAGTGAGGTAAAGAGTGATATTAAAAAAAAAGAAAAGAGAGAAGGTAATGAGATAAACAAAGTCTGTGAGGTAGAAAGAGAAAAGCAAGAGAGATTGAGTGAAAGCAAAGAAAAACTCTTTAGTGAGAGAAAAGAGGCTAAGGGTGAGGAAAACGTTAGTCTTGTGATAAAAGCCAAAGAGAGCGTAAGCAAGAAAAAAGTTTCTTTACTTCCTAACCCATTAACTCTTTCTTATTTTAGTTCTTGTGATTTTGTGCAGCCACATGTTGAAATACTTTTTGAAAGGGGTGGTGAGGCGCAGAAGATGTTGGCAAAAGATCCAATTGGATTCCAACATGAATTTGGCAATATCTATTCTTGTTGGATGGTGGAAGATAAAATCTTGGTTAAATTCTTTGTTATTGAACCTTTTGACTATTTCATTCTTATTTAGAGGGTTATGACATGGAGTTGCCTAAAAGAATTGCTAAGTTGGAGCCATTGCATAAAAGAATACAAGGTGATGATGTTCTATTGGTAAATAAGTCCAAATATGGTCGAAATTCGAGGATGAATTTTCTTCAAGAAGAGGGGAATGATAGCATCCTAGGAAGCTCAACTATATTCAAGGACAAGGATGAAGCTTTGAAATCTCAAAGATGGCCTTTAATAATATGTCAAGCTAAATAGTTGCAAAACAAGATCATTAAATTTAAAGTGCAAATAAAGAAGCTTTTAATTGTGGAGCACGAGCTCAAGACCAAAGGAGATAAATTATACAAGTTTTACAATTATTTAGTAGCCCAAATTGAAGTCCAAGAGGAGGAAGATTGGGTCCCGAACTCGGCCCTTGAAATCTAGCAAAAGGGCACCCAGAAGAGCCCAAAATGAGCTTAAAAGAGGTTCAAATGGGGGTGTTTGAAATGGAGCCCAATTGGAGTCCAAACCAATGGCCCAAATTAGTAGTTTTAAGGCCCAAATCTGCCCCAAAGGGATTTGGCTTCCCCTACCTAATTTTGTGACTTTTCTTATTTCTTAGCAACCACCCTACCTAATTTGATGACTTTGTTACCTCTTAGCAGCCCCTACCTAATTTGATGATTTTTGTTACTCCTTAGCAACCACCCTACCTAATTGTAATGACTTTTTATGCCTTAGTACTCCTATAAATAATGAGTTCTTCTTATTCATTGAGACACTTCATTATTGATTAAGTATATCATACTTTGAGAGTTCTTTTGAACCTTTGTTACTTGTGCTTTGAGATTTATCTTTCAACCTTTACTAGTTTATAGTTCAAAGTACTAAGATTACTTCTCTATTGTGATATCTTTGATTTCTTTGTGGTATTCTCAGAAGGCAGTTAATACTAGTTATTAATTGTTATCTCAAGTTACTCGTAAAGTGGTCTAGATCCGAACCTATTATTTTGATTTGCTTTTAAGTAAAGGCGTTTGATTTCTTCAATAAATCAAGACGTTGTTGCTTTGATCTTGTCAAGGCTATAGAACTTGCATTCTTGGAAGTTCTTGGAATTCTTTCCTTAAATTTTCCCATATCCTTTATTTTCTGCCCCTTAGTTCTAGTTGTTCAATTCCTTATTGTTATTGCTTCCGCATTTACTTTTCAAACTCTTACTCTAGTTTGGGATTCCCGACCTAGTCGTTATCAAGAAGCTTGTGACTTATTCGTACCGGATTTTGGGAGTTGAAATTGTTAAATTGCAGTTCTTATTTATTCGACTGTTAAGGATTAAATTTCAGTTTATATTCAGTTATATTCCGCATTGGTAGGCTTATCTAATCTTAGAGACTAGGTGTCATCACGACATCTTACCGAGGGAATTTGGGTTCGTGACACGAACGAACTTGAATTATGTCCAAATTGACCTGCCAATTAATATGTGCAAGTTTAACCACCCGTACTTAGAAAGGTTGGTCAAGTTATATTTTCATGAGTTAAATTTAACACCCCTAGAATCTCGATGGTTGTAGTTGCACGAGCTAATAAGAAACAAAGGTTTCTCTTATCATCCAGCAAATCATTCTGTAGCTTCAGGACGGTAAAAACTTACTTTCACCGGGTGTTTACACCTAGTTTAGTTAAGTTAACTATACAAGAAAACTAAGGTTTCTAGGGTTACCGTCCTCTTTCGCCTGTTCCTCTTTATTTTATTCAAAGCTGTATGAACGTCCTTCAATAACTGCATCTAACAATTCTTTTGCTCTCTTTTTGTCTTGATTTCACAGGAAACTGAGTTTACTTATGCAATGATGCATCTGGAAAATTAATATGCAGTTTTATGTAAAAATAAATTAATCTGAGAGTATACTATGGGAGACAAGTTTTTCATTTTCTTCTTTATACTCTCACTGAGTACAGTAACACGAAAAAAATACTCTGCCTTTTTTTTCTTTTTCTTTTCCTTATCAATAATTTCTATTAAAATGTTTCTTCTTTTTATTGTATAACATGTGGAATAATTTTTGAGGTAAATGCAGTGCCAATAGGTAGCTAAAAAGTTTGAGTTTTTCCCATGTTTCTGGTTTTTGTAACTTGTAGATGTTCCCACGTTTATCTACTTAAGTTTAAAACATAATGGAATAGCTGGATTATTATGTATATTTACACATTATTTTTTAAGATTGTGCAAAAGATATGGTAGTTAACTATGATTAATTACTAGTAGTTATAGTTAAATAATATGACACATGTCATTTATTCATTAGTAGGGCGTAAACATTCGGTTGTGCGGATAAGTTTTCACCCTTACCCTCTATGTTTTGTAATTACCATTCCATTTGATGGGCATCTATTTTTCTTGTTTAGTGGTTTCTTCTTCTACTTTTTTTCCTTTTTTCAAATGTACTGTTACTTGAATTTAGAAATAAGCATGGCACGTAGTACTATGATATATTTTTGTACCATAAAGACAGTAATTTTTCGATCATTTGTCGTTAAGTTTCTCGCTTGCAACCTAATATGGAACGAACAAAAAAAAGAAATTACCAAAAAGATAAACTTAATATGGTATGAACATGGTAATAGCTTTTATTAAACCGTCATGTGCCTAATATTTGTAAGGAAGCCCCTTCAATAATGACAACAAATGTCCATTGACGAAAAACCCCTACCCAATTCTTTCCCCTACCCTTCAGAATAAAAATTGGGGACTAGAGAAAAAGCCAAAAATATGGAAATGTTGATTAGTCTAAAATTTTCCAGACCATGTGAGGACTCACATGTGAATTAATCCTTAGTATTGTCATTATTGTTATAAATATATTATATTATGAATGTTCATTTAGTACTCAGTTGTAAATAAGCTTCCTCAAGAAGCTTATCCATATGAGACTCCGCCGTAAATATATTTATCTATTTAGTACTCTATTGGAAATAAGCCTCCTGAAAAATCTTATCCTTTCGGTACTCCGTTATGGATAAATATTACCCGCGGTAGAAGATTATCTATATCTGGTACAATAACAACTTACAAGTAGCTTACACAGGAGCTTGGAGTAGCAGCTTACAAGCAGCTTACACAACAACTTCCTTTATAGAGGAAATTTCAGTTCATTATGTACAGAAGTTTAAAGTTGAATAATATATCAGTTTCTCTCTATACTTGTCTTTATTTTACAATCTTTATTTTATAACACGTTATCAACACGAGACTCTGCCATCTCGAGCAAATACTTTGAAAGTATGAGAGGTATGAACTTTCTTTTTCTAAATAATGTCAAATCTTTCTAAACTTGAATTTGTAGCCCTGGATATATCGGGCAAAAACTACATGTCTTGGGTGCTTGATGCGATGGGTCTGACAGACACCATCAAGGATAAAAATCAAGCATCAAACCAAGACCGTGCCAAAGCAATGATATTCCTATGCCATCACCTTAATGAAGGCTTGAAAATGGAATATCTCACTATTAAAGATCCAGTCATATTGTGGAATAATTTGAAAGATAGATATGACCACTTGAAGATGGTCGTTCTTCCACAGACACGTTATGATTGGATTCATTTAAGGCTACAAGATTTTAAATCTATAAGTAAGTATAGTTCCGCTATGTTCAGAATTATTTCCCAATTGAAATTATGTGATAATAATATTACTGATCATGATATATTGGAGAAAACTTTCACCACTTTTCATGCCTCGAATATGCTCATGCAACAGCAATATCGAGAGATGGGATTCAAAAAGTATTCTAAACTTATCTCACATCTTCTTGTAGCCGAGCAACATAATGGGCTATTAATGAAAAATCATGAAAGTCGGACTACTGGTCCTTATCCATTCCCTGAAGTAAATGAGACGAACTTCCAGCAAGCTAAGCGTGGAAGAGATCGTGGCCCCAGTTGGTCGTGGCCGTGGTCGGGGAAGAAACTCTAATCATAGTAATAATAATGCACCAAACAACCTAGTGAAAAAGGAAGGAACAAAAGTATGAAGCGGTACAAGCAGCAAAGGTAGAAAATGCATGCTATAGATGTGGAAGAAAAGGGGCACTGGTCACGTACCTGTCGTATGCCAAAGCACCTGGTTGATCTGTATCAAGCCTCCCTGAAGAAGACAGAGAAAAATGCTGAAGAAAATTTTATTTCTGAAGATAATTTAGACTTCATGTATTTGGATGTAGCTGATTACTTTACACTCCGGAAAGGAGAAATAAGTCATGTGATCGGTGATGAATCTGTAGAAATATAAATATTTTAATTTTTTTTATTTATAGTAGATAGTATGGTTATATAATTGTTATACATAAATAAAAGTTATGCTTTGATAATGATGTTTACTATCATATTTATTTTATTTATGTCATTTTAAAGAATATGGATAATCCTCAAATTATATTTAGGTCAAAGACCAATCATGAAGATATTTGTGTAATTGATAGTGGAACAACTCATGCCATATTCAAAGATCAGAAATACTTTTCTTATTTGCATAAGAAAAAAGCAAATGTTTCAACAATTTCTGGTAGTATAAATTTGATTGAAAGCTCCAGAAGAGTCACTATATTTCTGTCTAAGGAAACAAAACTTATTATAGACAATGCATTATTCTCCTCTAAGTCCCGAAGAAACTTGTTGAGTTTTATAGATATCCGCCGAAATGGGTATCATGTTGAGACGATATATGAAATAAATATGGAATATCTTTGTATTACAAAGAATGTTTCTGGCCAGAAGTGCATAATAGAAAAGTTACCAACTTTATCTTCTGGCTTATACTATTTAAATATTAGTACAGTTGAAGCACACTCTATTGTAAACCAGAAGTTTACTGATTCAAATATTTTTGTGCTTTGGCATGGCCGTTTGGGCCATCCTGGATCAATAATGATGAGACGAATTACTGAAAATTCGAGTGGGCATCCATTAAAGAACCTGAAGATTCTTACAAATGATGAATTTTCTTGTGATGCTTGTTATCAAGGCAAAATGATCACTAGACCATCACCAATGAAGGTTGGCATTGAGTCCCCTACCTTTTTAGAACGTATACATGGGGATATATGTGGACCTATTCACCCACCAAGTGGGTTGTTTAGATATTTTATGGTCCTAATAGATGCATCTTCAAGATGGTCTCATGTGTGCCTANGAATCCCCTGCCTTTTTAGAACGTATACATGAGGATATATACGGACCTATTTACCCACTAAGTGGTCTGTTTAGATATTTTATGGTCCCAATAGATGCATCTTCAAGATGGTCTCATGTGTGCCTACTATAATCTCGTAACCCGGCGTTTGTAAAGCTATTAGCCCAAATAATTCGATTAAGGGCACAATTCTCAGATTATCCTATAAAGACTATTCGCCTTAATAATGCTAGAGAATTCTCATCTCAAATTTTTGATAATTATTGTCTATCAGTTGGGATAAAAGTTGAACATCTTGTAGCTTATGTTCATACTCAAAATGGTCTTGCAGAGTCGTTTATTAAACGCCTGCAATTGATAGCAAGACTACTACTTGTGAAAACAAAATTGCCCTCTACTATTTGGGGCCATGCTATCTTGCATGCAACATCACTTATCCGTCTCAGACCGATACATTATAATAAATATTTTTCATCACAATTAGTTTTGGTCATGAACCAGATACTGTCCATCTACGAATTTTTGGATGTGCTGTATATGTGCCAGTAGCACCACCACAGCGCAGTAAGATGAGCCCGCAGAGAAGGTTAGGAATATATGTTGGGGGTTTGAATCACCCTCTATTATTCGCTATCTTGAACCATTGACGGGAGATTTATTTACTGCTCGATTTGCAGATTATTGGTTTAATGAAAAATATTTCCCACAATTAGGGGGAGAAAAAAAGGAAATCAAAAGAGAAATTTTGTGGAAAGTTTTATCATTATTTTATTTTGATCTACATACCCTTATATGTAATCAGCAGGTCCAGAAGATCATCCATTTACAAAATATAGAAAATCAAATACCAGACGTGTTTACTGATTTAAAAAGGATAACTAAGTCACATATCCCTGCAGAAAATGTGCCTATCCGAATTGATGTCCCAGTAGGACCATCTACTAGCATGACATCTAGTGAACCTAAAGCACGCCTAAAGTGTGGTAGGCCTTTGGGTTCTAAGGATCGAAATCCTCGAAAAAGAAAATCGACAAATGATAATGATACTATAGAGGGATCTCCTGAAGAGACCCAAGATCTGATTAGTTCTGAGATTCCTGAAGAAATTAATGAACCCGAGAATTAAGTGAGTGAGAAGCTTTTAATAAGTTCTACTGGTGAAAGGATTAATTTAAATCGATCTGAAATAGTGGTAGAAAATATTTTTGCATATAATGTTGCACTTAACATTATGCAAGATAGTGAGGATCTTGAACCCCGATCTGTCGAAGAGTGTTGACAAAGATCTGACTGTCCAAAATGGCAAGAGGCAATTCAATCAGAACTGAACGCACTTGCTAAAAGAGAGGTCTTTAGACCAGTAGTCCAAACACTTACTGATATAAAACTAGTTGGTCATAAATGGATTTTTGTGCGAAAAAGGAATGATAAAATAAAATTGAAATATACAGATCTCGCCTTGTCGCACAAGGATTTTCACAACGACCTGGAGTCGATTTTGATGAAACATATTCATCTGTTATGGATGCCATAACATTTCGATATCTAATCAGTTTAGCACTACATGAAAAGCTTGAAGTACATCTAATGGATGTAGTTACAGCTTATTTGTACGGTTCACTTGATAATGAAATTTATATGAAAATCCCTGAAGGATTTAAAATGCCTGAAGCAAATTCAAAATCTCGAAAAATGTATTTAATCATATTACAAAGATCTTTGTACGGTTTAAAACAATCTGGGTGTATGTGATATAATCGCCTTAGTGAATATTTGCTGAAAGAGGGTTACGTAAATGATGTTATTTGTCCATGTACTTTTATAAGAAAATGGCATCAGAATTTGTTATACTTGCTGTTTATGTCGATGACATAAATCTTGTTGGAACTCTAGAAGAGCTCCAAAAGGCAATTGAATATCTTAAAGAAAAATTTTGAGATGAAAGATCTTGGAAAGATAAAACTTTATCTTGGTCTGCAAATTGAACATTTAGTAGACAGGATTTTTATCCATCAATCTGCCTATACAGAAAGGGTCTTAAAACGCTTTTACATGGACAAAGCGCACCCATTAAGTACACCAATGGTTGTTCGATCACTTGAAGTGAATAAGGATTTGTTCCGACCTCCAGAAGAGGATGACGAACTCCTTGGTCCTGAAATACCTTATCTTAGTACAATTGGTGCACTTATGTATCTTGCTAATGCTACAAGGTCTGACATAATATTTTTTGTTAATTTACTAGCAAGATATAGCTATTCTCCTACACGGAGACATTGGAACGGGATTAAGCATATATTACGATATTTAAAGAGAATACTTGATATGAGTTTATTTTATTCTAACAAAGGTAGTGCAGATCTTGTTGGTTATGCAAATACATGTTATTTATCTGATCCACATAAAGCTCAATCTCAAACCGGGTATGTGTTTACATGTGTAGGTATTGTCATATCATGGCGCTCCACAAAGCAATCTATTGTTGCTACTTCTTCAAATCATGCTAAGATAATATCTATTCATGAAGCAAGTAGGGAATGCGTATGGTTGAGATCAGTGATTCATTTTATTCAAGGAAAATGTGGTTTGGAATGTGATAAAAGATCCACAATTTTATACGAAGACAATGTTGCATGCATAGCCCAATTAAAGGGAGGATTTATAAAAGGAGATGGAACTAAGCACATTTCACCAAAATTATTCTACACACATGATCTTCAGAAAAATGGTGACATTGATGTGCAACAAATCCGTTCATGTGACAATCTGGCAGATTTATTCACTAAATCTTTGCCAACTTCAACTTTTGAGAAGATGGTATACAAGATTGGAATGTGGAGGCTCAAATATTTGAAACAAGGTTTTCATCAGGAGGAGTAAAATACGCGCTATACTCTTTTTTTTCTTACTAAGGTTTTTTCTTATAAGGTTTTTAATGAGTCAACTAGTTATGCGTATTACTAAATATGTGTACTCTTTTTCCTTCACTAGGATTTTTTTTCACTGGATTTTTCCTAGTAAGGTTTTAGTGAGGCATATTATCTTTTAATAAACATCCAATGGGGAGTGTTATAAATATATTATATTATGGATGTTCATTTAGTACTCCGTTGTAAATAAACTTCCTGAAGAAGCTTATCCATATGAGACTCCGCCGTAAATATATTTATCTATTTAGTACTCTATTGGAAATAAGCCTCCTGAAGAATCTTATCCTTTCGGTACTCTGTTATGGATAAATATTACCCCCGATAGAAGATTATCTATATTTGGTACAACGAGTTTATCCTTTCGGTACTCCATATGGATAAATATTACCCCCGGTAGAAGATTATCTATATCTGGTACAATAGCAGCTTACAAGCAGCTTGAAGTAGCAGCTTACAAGCAGCTTGCAGTAGCAACTTACACAACAAATTTCTTTCTTCTATAAATAGAGAAGATTTCAGTTCTTTATGTAGATAAGTTTGAAGTTGAATAATATATTAGTTTGTCTCTATACTTATCTTTATTTTACCATCTTTATTTTATAACATTTATTCTATTTTAGAGTTAAAACCATATCCTACACCATCTAATTTGTATGTATATGACCTGTTTCTAGAATGACAACTACCTCTGACCAAATACCATTACACAAACTTGAAAATCCTTTATTATAAGTTTCAGTATTTAATCAAAGAGATAATGATTAGTGAAGTAGGAAATCAAGATGCTTCGTTTCGTAACTTCTCAAATAAATGATGCCATTGTACCCCACTCACGTCGTAGAACACAAATATGCTTATTATTGAAATGTAATCCTGGTTATAAGAATCTTTACCCTCTTCAAGTAGTACTAATTGAGTACTAGTACTACTGTGTAACGGTTAGTACCTAAAGTTTGAATATCTTGGCCAAACTTTTCAAACCCCACCGACCCTTATCATTTACACTTTGTCTAAACTTATTGCTCATCTCTCCATTAAAGTGCAGAATCACATGTCACAGTGAAAAGTTGAGTTTACCTTAGCCGCATAAATGGTACCAAAAATCGAATAGTTTGCTTCATCTCAAGACAGCCAACGATTACTTAGGACCGTTTGGGTAGATTTTGTCAAAATAAATTTGGATTTTATTTGGCAAACACATGTTTGGTTATAGATTTTGCATACATTTTGGCAAAATTCCAAAACCAGCTCATGGCCAACATATCACTATTACATTTTTTAAAAATTGTCCCAAACTTTTGTATTTTATAAAAGAGCCCACCATTTATTATTTTGTAACAATATTGCTTCGTCTTCTCAAGCACCTGATAGTGTATAATCTAGTTCATTATAAAAATGATAATTTTGTATCAAATTTATTTATGTTCAGAACTATTGTTTGCGATAATATAATGAATGTTATTGAAAATAATACTATTCAGTATTTGTGATAGTTTTTAGAACTTATGAGTATAAGTCATGTTTCATGTTTTTCAAAAATAAATTTGGGAAATATGTTTTGAAAATTGATGCCCAAACACATTTTTATCTTCAAACTAAATTTCACCAAAAATAAATTTTTCAGAACAAATTTAAAAATCTACCGCAAAACTCTAGGTTATTGTTCAACTACCAGTACTATTTAGTTTGGGTCCAAAGGCACAATTCCCAAAAAAAACAATGGCTTCTTCTTCTTCTTCCTATTTTCTCCTTTTTTTCTCTTTGTTTCCTCTCCTCTTTTCCTTCATATCTTCATCAACCTCCACGTCTACCATTCCAC
>AWOL01S0049914.1:8395-20916 GCA_000715115.1 Nicotiana otophora
CGGTACTACTAGAACATCCCTCCGAACCTGCCTTACTGATGGGGTCCACTATTGCCCTGACTGGTCCTAAAATGACTCTACTGCTGCTAACTGGGCCCTAATGGCGGTGTAGTGGCTGAAGACTGAGCAAAAGACTGGGATGGCCCTGATGACCCTCCCCTAAATGCTGACCTACTGCCACCAAATGAATTTCCAAAGTCGCCCGTGAATAAAGCCTTACTACTACCCTCTCGTTCCATTATGTTCTTCAACTTATGGTTCTCTGTATCTTGAGAAAATGCTACCATCTTTCCATAGTTCATGTCATAATTCAATGCAGTTGTAGCGGCCTCATTGATAACCATGGGGCTAAGGCGCCGAAAACCCTGGCGCACTCTAGCCTCCATAGTGGGCAACATGTGAATATCATACTTGGGCGGGCGCGCGAACTCCATATAGTACTCCCACACACTCTTGCTACCCTAGTTTAGGTTCTCCAATTCTGCCGCACATGCTGCCTTAGTCTCGACAAGCAAGAAATGATCCATGAAAGCATCCGCAAACTCACTCCAACTCGCCAGAGGGCTTCCCTCCTCGCGGGAGTCCTCCTACATCTCAAACCAAGAATATGCCACCCTCTTCAGTTGTTAGGAGGCCAACTCCACTCCCTTTGTCTCAGTATCACGCATAACTTTGATGGTCTTGTGCATTTCATTGATGAAGTCTCGGGGGTACTCCTTAGGATTAGTACTTGTAAAAACTGGAGGATCTAACTATAGAAATCTGTTAACCATGGAACCAATAGAGTCCCTTTGCTGACTAGAAGAAGTAGGGAACATATTCGACCTCTGGACCTAGGAAGCCACTATTTGAGCCAACATCTGTATGGCTCCCCTAAGATCCTCATCAGAAACACCGGGACTGAATGATGGGGCTGGTAGTGGATCTGGAATATCGGTTGGATATTCATTGTACCCTCACCAGGTGTAGGAACTGGTGCCGCCTGAGCAGTAATAGTAAAACCAGGCAGTGTAGTAACTGGGGGAATATCCTCACCCCACTGGTGTTCCCCCACATCATCATCTTAGAATCAACCACCATCACTGGGGTAACATTGGCTCCTTGGCAAGTTCTAGCCTTCTTGTTAGGCGTCATTTAGTGAAAGTTAGAGCAATGCACGATTTAAATGAGGAACAATGGTACAATCAGCTTTATTGTACGATCAAGAACATCAAAGAATGGTATTATTCCTAAATGTCCAAGCAGCCTCCTAATTTTAGATGTGGTCGACAACACATCGAAAGAAGGACTCTACTGGACATGGCTCTAAAACATCCTAGGATACTTTAAAACCTTAGGCTCTAATACCAAGTTTGTCATGCCCCAAACTTGGGGAGCGCGACCAACGCTCAACCAAGATAACCCAGCAAGCTTGTACACTACCTTCTACCCGAACTTACTCACAAATGACAGTAAAATCCAATTCATTAATTAATCAGTAGGGTGGATCAAGTAAACAACAACACCAATTCATTATCAACAGTTATATCATTTATGAGCTTCCGAATTACATACTTTTTCATAGTTAATGTGGAACGTGTGATACAATTACAACATTACTACTTTGACTTTCCCCACACCAACATACCACCCACGCTATGTCTACGGAGCCTCTATTAGATACAAAAGAGTACAATGATAGTGCCGAAAATAAGGTTCCGGCTATACCTCAAAACATGGTGATAAAATGAACAAAAGATACATGACCCTGAGTGTAGTGGGGCTCACCAAATTAGCTGGGAAAAGAGTGTAGTGCTATCGCAGATCAGTGCCGCCTGTTGTGGAACCACCTGCATCCATTAAAGATGCAGCGCCCCCAACAAAAGGGATGTTAGTACTGTCGAGCAGCAATGCAAGTAAGGACAGTCATAATATCAGTTAAAGCCGCAAAGAATTACCAAATATCAAATTAGAGATCAGATAAGTTTTAAATAAATTTCCAAATTATATGTTGGGAAATCTTTGGTACCGGTATACCACTATTCACAATTTCGATTATGATTTCCAACACAGTCACCACCATGTGTGCGGTATGGCGTCCGATCACTACCCGATTTGCTAGGCCGTCTCATACGAGATCTCAACCAAATCACAATTTCAATTACAATTTCTAACACAGTTACTGCCATGTGTGTGGCATGGCATCCGATCACGACCCGATCGCCTAGGCCGTCTCATATGAGACATCACCATTTTCTATCAATCATCATGTTTCATAATGCTTGCACATCTCTTTATTTCATTGGAACTAATGGTCACAATTGTATTATTTTTCTTGGAACAATTCCGATTACGATTTCATTGGCACTATTCACATTTCGATTATGATTTCCAGCAAAGTCACCACCATGTGTGCGGCATGGCGTCCGATCACGACCCGATCGGCTCGGCCTTCTCATGCGAGACATCAACCAAATCACAATTTCAATTATAATTTCTAGTACAGTCACCCGCCATGTGTGCATCCGATCATGACCTAATCAGCTAGACCGTCTCATGTGAGACATCACCCTTTTCTATCAATCATCCTGTTTCATATTTCTTGAACATCTCTTCATTTCATTGGCACTAATGGTAACAATTGTATTATTTCCATTGGCACATTGGTCGTATTTCATATTTCACATTTGATATTTCATATTTCACATTTCGCATTACGTGATTCGTATTTCATGTTTCGTATTTCATGCAAACCTTTTTACTTTCAACCATCATCATGGCTTTCCAACAATAAGGCATTTCTATTCAAGACATTTAAGCACACATTTGAGCAAAATATGAGTCTTAAGCATATCACGATTTCTTACACAATCTTTCGTTAGCTTTCATTTAAAACACAACTTGAAGTCAAGGCATTTAGATATGCAACCCATACATTGAACAGATTCTTAAATAGTAGTACAACATAAAAAGAGTATTTGAATTACATATCGATCACGGATGTCTGTTGACACCAGCTTATTCGGGTAATCGATTCACAATGAGCAACTCGGGACTTGCATGGATATTGTGGGGTTTAATTTTTAAGAGAAGAGTTTAGCCAACATACCTCACTTGAGATTCCTTAACTCTAAAATGTGCCAATAATCTTAGCAACTTCAATATATTTTAGAAAAGTAACAAATTGATCACAAATTAGGAAGATGATCATGGTTCTAACTCATATGATCATTTTATCAAGAACTATCTGTACATTAAGGTTTCAAGGTTGTTTATGGAGGATTCCTTCATCCCACAACCCCTTTCTTTACTATTTTAGCTCAACAATCTCCCTACATCCCACGATCAATCATGCATGCAAAATAAGCCACTCCCACACCCATGAATTATCTTACTAATTGCTCATTTCTAGTTTAAATTTCGAAATTAAGAGATTGGGTGTAGAATCTTACCTCTAGGATGATGACCTAGTGTGCTTCCCTTGTTAATTCTTCCGAGGTTTTGAGTAAGAATTGGGGAATAATTGATTGAGAAACTCTCTCCCTCTCCCTCTCCAGAACCTTTTCTCTCTCTCAAAATATCAAGTCTTCCCTTCAGAAATGGTTCATAGAGTCTAAATAATGAAGTGGGATTGGGTTATAAAACCCCAAAATTAAACTTCGAAATGGGATCTGCATTCGCATATGGGACCGCATAATGCTTTTCCTTTTAGAGAAATGGGCTGCAAAATAGCCCTCTGGAACTGGGCTGGTTTGCCCCACTCTGCGGCCGCTATGCGGTCCGCATACCTATTCTACGGTCGCATAATGTGCCGCAGAACCTCCCTCTACAAAATTTCCATGCTGGTTATCTGATCAGTGTGCGGCCTACAAAAGCATTTTGTGGTCGCAAAATGGGCCGCGAAATGACATCCAAAAATGGCCCAAGTGAATGCCTCACTATGCGGCCATTCTGTGACCGCATAATGGGCTGCAGAAATGCCCTATTCTGCCAAACATTTTACTTCAACTCCCTAGTGCACGGTTCAACCCAAAACATCCATACCGTGATCATTAATACATACGCCTACCTCGGCACCACGAAACCCCAGGTTTTAGGAAATATTCACGGGGGCTTACACTTATCGTAATGTCTCCATACCGGTTAGTGTTCGGGAAAGCTTGCCATGTTCCGATGGAACTGAAGCACAAGGAAATGTGGGATTTAAATAAATTGAAATTTTGATTTGGATGTAGCCGCTAACTTGCTGGTTGCACACTTGAATGAATTGGATGAGGTCTGGTACAATGCATATATAAGAGTTCGTCCTTGTACAATGAAAAGAAGAAATATCTTCATGTCAAATATATTTGGAACAAAGAGTTCAAGGTGGGTGATCTTGTATTGTTGTTTAACTCAAGGTTGAGGATGTTTCCCTAGAAGCTCATGTCCAAGTGGAGTGGCTCGTTTGAAAAATTTGCTGTGACACCTTTCGGTGCATTGGATTGGAAAATGAAGAACAATGAAGTATTTCATCAATATTTACCGGGTTAAGCACTACTTGGGTAAAGGTGGAGAGAGCCACGTGGTGGCGGTCATTTACTTCACTTGAAAATGCTTTCACATTGCGTCGTGCCACGACGTTAAATCAGATGCTTCTTGGGAGGCAACACAATTTCTTTTCCTTTTTCTTTTGCAGTTAGGTGTTATTTGTTGTTTCTAACTTGATTTTAAGTGTGCTACATGGTTGAGTGTTACATACAAGAAGGGTGGATAAAAATGGCTAAGTGTTGAAGGAAATTTGGACCGCATATTTTAATTGTGGGGCCGAAGAATTAATCACAACAGAAGAGTTTTTGCGGCCACACATTTTACATGCGGACCGCATTTCTGGAAGCTAAAAAATATAATAAGCTGCAAATTCTGTGAAGTTTGGGCCTATCAGTGTGGGGCTAATCTGCGGTCGCGAGAGGAATTGTGCGGACCACACAACTGACACATCCATTGCTGCCCAGGTGAAGGAGTGAGGACCGCACTTCGAATTGTGCGGACCGCACTTCGAATTTTGTGGCCGCACTTAACCTTTTTCCCTTTCAAAACGTCTGAGACTAAATAGACGTTCTTTTTTCATTTTACACTTTTCACCAACCATAAAATTAATTTTGCTCTACAAGATTTACTGAGAGATTTTAACTATAAACCACACTCACATACATGGGCTCACACGATCTAGTACACTCACTTCATCTGGTATGCTTCACTTCATATTAATCTTTTGTGTTAGTTTACTTTTTGAGATTTTGCAACTTCTTTTTTGGCCATCAGTTATTAGAGTTCATCCATGTGTCCATGTGGGGTAGATCTGTGCTGGGTAGTAATTAATACATGCTAAAATGGGTAGGGTTAATTATATTTGATGTGAATACCATGTTCCCATACTGATTTGTACAAGTAATTGCAAAATCTAAGTGAAAAAACACTGACTGCTCGTTAATTTTGAAAGTTGTCGTCGCACTTGAATTTGTATAGTTTGCGGTTTGGTTGTTTTGGTAACCGGTGAAGGCAAGTACTTTCTAAGACTGCACTTTAATTGTTCAAACCACAAAATAATTGTTGAGGCCGCACTTTGGGTCTGGACTACTAACAGAGACTTGTCTCTTGGAAGCTCAAAAGTGTGGACCACACTTAAAATTCCACGGACTGCATATGAATTCTGCGGCCGCACTTTGGCCGTTACACTGTCTTCAGAGAGGAGACAACTGAGCCACTGAACTTTCTTGTCAGAAGTGCGTTCGCACATGAAAATGTGCAGTCCGCAGTCCCATTTCACGACCGCATATCAGACAAATGCGCACCACAAATCCCATATTCTGCAAGCATGTCTTCCTGTTTTAATCCTATTGTGTCCATATTGTTCTCCCTTGCATACATAAATCCTAGTTGTGTTAAATGATGACGTTTAACTAACAATCCTCTTTTTTCTGATACAAACAACGGTTCGATCACGAGGCCATGGCAAAACTGCAAAAGGTAGAGGAGACTCTTCTAGTGGTCGAGGTAGTGGTGCCTTACCCCTCAGTGAGCCCAAGACTATTTGGAAGAAGGCCACAACAGGCAGAGGGAGGGGTGTAGACCTCTACAACTCTATTTCTTGTTCCCCATCTAGGGAGGCTTCCGAGGGCAACTCTATGTCTATTTCGGAGGAACAGACAGCTGCACAGTCCAGGTGACATATGCGATTTGAGCCTTTGAATGTGCCCTCATCATCTCACAGAACTTCCGAGGTTTAGGAAAGCTATAGCTAGGCCTCCGATCCAGCTACTCTAGTGTCTGGTGTGCACAATATTCTAGATGATGGAAAAGGGGGGAAAAGGTACATCTGCTAGGTTGAGCGAACAAAGAAGAAGGAAGCTTGGGAAAACAGATTTGTGAGTTTGGCTGCTTTTACCGATTTCCGGATGTTGTGTCGGTGAGATCATTGACACATGAGAGGCAGTTTCTGTTTAGGGATCTTGATAGATATAAACCTGCAGTTAAGGACAAGAAAAGGATGGAGGTTGTTTACTGAGAAGGACGTGGATGTCAAGGAGCACCTTGTCCCCGAGTTCTGTGCCAACATTTCACACATTCACAAGTGGACAAAGGTGACCAAGGTACATAACATTAAGGTGAAGTTTGATCAGCACACGCTGAATGCGTACTTGGGATTTGATGACGTAGAGCCAAAGGTCCTGCCATGGCTTGCTAAGATCTTAGCACTGGGACCACCACCACCATGGATTACTGCTTACCACTGCCCCAGTTCCATTACAAAAAACCTCATATATGAAACGGTAGAGCCAAAGCCATTTGATACAAAGGTCTTCCCAAGAAGCCATTTGAGTGGTACTCGTTCCAGCATCAGACCAACCCAAAGAAGAGTGTTCAGCCTTTTACTACTACAGGCCAGCAAATGAGCCGATAGTGGTGGTTTTTAACACAGCTGATATTCCATCTACATTAGTTGAGCCCTGTACTGGTGCAGTAGCTATGCCTCTGCCTCCATCTTCGGCTCCATCCACAGCTCCTTCCATAGCTCCTAGGACAGGGCCTACTCTAGTTCTGAGCTTGGTGCCCATGCATACAGGCCCACTTTCTGCTTTGCGAGTCTCCGAGAAATTGGAGAATGTCAACAACTGAATGCAGGCAGCTACTTCAAAGCTATCTGAGATATCTAGTATTGTTGTAGAGCAGTCATTCACACAGGCTCCATAGGATTCTACTGGGCTTGATGAGAAGCTGGGAAAGATTTTGGACACTCTGGTACATCATGGTTCAGTTATTGAGGGCTTGACCAATAAGGTCAAGAAGATGAGGAAGTGTCAATCCGAAAAGAAGGTTGTAGACAAGTTACGAGTTGAGGTGACTCGGCTAACTACTGCTGGGGATTTACTATTTGATATGCTTCTTGACCCAGACCAGTCCACCCCAGATCCATCAGCACAAGTTGCTCCAGCTGAACAATCTGAGGAGCCATGCCTTGCTGCCGACACTGCTGACGTAGTATGTGAAATGTTAGCCACTCCCAGATATGATGATGATGATATACATTTGGCTAAGTCAACATGGGTTGACGCTGCTGGGGACACTGAGATGTCCAAGGCTGCTTAGGGAGTTTCTTTGCCCTCTCTCCTTTTACTCTTATTTTGTTAAGCATTGGAAACTATTTTATTTAAAATCTATCTTTAGATAGTTATTGCTTTCATTAGCTTGTTAAATTTTTTATTTTGATTTTTGTTTTTGTTAGTAGCTTTTATTTATGTTAGTAGTTTTCACGTTTCCTATAGTAATATAGATAATAAGCCTTTGGTTTTCTTAATGTCATGGTTCTTTCCAAAGGTAGTCTTTAGTGTGAACTGGGTGACTCTTCCCGAGGATGGATGGTGTGACAACCTTCTTAAGGGAATGAGTCCATTTTTTTGTTTAGGTAATAATAATAGCAGTAGTAATGAATAAAAGACTTAATAGAGTCATTCTAAAAAAAAGAGTTATGCATGCTTCATTTGGCACCAACACACTTAATTGCGTGCTTATGGTTTGAAGCAACATTTTTGAAATAAAATAGCTCTAGCTAGTGACTTAGAGACTCTTGCGTTGACTTTTATAGTCATTGAATGGTTGATTGGACAAAAAATTGATTGTGATTATTGTAGGCTTTAGACTCTATCCTCTTTTACAGTCTAGTTGCATGAGGGGTGAGGTGATTTTTGTTGCTAGTCCAAGTATTTGTGTGAATGGTCTAGAACTTGCCTCGGATGTGTTTCAAGATGGATTTATAGATTTTCTTGGTTTGGAAGATGATTGTAGGCTCCTTCGTCCGTTTGAGCCTTCTATTGCCACCCAATACTTATTATCCCTTGTCAACCCCCTCTGAGCGTTTAGCCTTTCTTAATTGGTAACCATGCTACAGGCATTTACCCATTTTGTTGTAATCCTCTCTTGGCACACGGCCCTTCCTTAACACTCTTTTGAAATAAGTAGCTTAAGGCATAAGTTTGGGGAGAGTTGAGGAATTTGAAAGAGGTATCAAGGCACCAAAAATAGAAAAGAAATGATCTCTATGAAAAGAGAAGGCAAGAAAAGAAAAAGAACAAAAAGGAAATGCTAAAAAGAGAATAAAAAGGAAGATTGATGGAATCAAAAATAGGCAATTACCTCTAGTATGAGCATCAAGGGAGAAAAAGAATGAATTAAACAAGAAAGAGTGATGTCAAGTCTCTCTAGCCCCCAAGAAAAGTAGATGTCTCTAAGAGTTGCTAAATGTGAGCCAAGAAATGAAAATGTGGAGTGCTTAAGGAAGGGTTTAACCTCTTATCCCACGGATAACACATACAAATAAGTGGAACTCAGATCAAATAAAACTGATGGTTGATAGCATCTAATGCAACAACCTTAGTCATATCAGGGAAAGCATAACAATGGACCTGACCTCCCCCTCTAGGATATCCTCTACCTGCATGTTCTGTACCTCTACCCGGTTTTGCAAGTGAAGTAGCAACTAGAGCAGTAGCCATAGCCAGAATTCCCTGCGAGGTCCGCCCCTTCGATGTCTGAGATAATCCCTCACCATATGCCTTGTGTAATGAAACTCAAAACAACTCCTTTGCGGGTGTGGCTACAGGTATTGAGTCTGCCTCAGACGAATTAAATAACCGTTGTAGGAACCTACTGCAGAAGGTGCACTAGAGGATGGCTGTCCAAAATGAGTACCTTGAGGTCCGTTACTAGCTAGAGCACTACATGTAACCTGAAGTGCAGACTGAACTAGTCGATTGATAAAGCCTCTTCAATGATAATTTGTAGCTTAACAATGGGAACCGCTAAATCCTCCAAAATCCCGAGGCCTCTTGGTCTCTCTATCTCCGCTCTTCTACCCATTGATACGCTTCAACCTCCTACCAATCTCCAAAACCTGGTGGAATAGAGTCCTAATCACTAGCTCCCATTCCATCCCAAATTTGAGGCTATAACCGAGTCCCTCAATAAATCTGTAGACTCTCTCTCTAATAGTGGAAACCAAAGCATGTGCATCACGAGATAACTCGGTAAACCTCATAGCATACTCGTTCACGGTCATAGTCCCATGGTAAATCTGCTCGAACACGGTGCGCAATGCATACCTTTGGGTTTGTAGAATGAAGTCCCTCAAAACAAGATAAATGAACTGAGCCCAAGTAAGTGGTGCGGCACCAAATGACCTTCTCTCCTCATAAGTTTTCCACCATAAATATGACGGCCCCGTCAGCTAGAAAGTAGTAAGATCGACCCCGATCAACTCATAAGACCCATTGCTACAATGAGGATGATGATACTTTTAGAGTATCTCTAAACCTCTCCTGCTCCTCCTCTGATGCAACTGGCCTGACCTTGGGCTGAACTGTAACCACAGGCTGGTCGTTATAACACATGGAGATAGATCAATATGAGCCCGTTATTTTGTAGTATGGGGCCGGGAATTTGAGTTCCTCCCCTATCCTGAGAAGTCGCTGGTGTAATCGGGATCAACCCTGCCTAAGCCAAAGTACAAAACTGTAAGGCCCCTTAAAAGTTCATTAAGAATTTAAGTTTTTATAGTGCCAAGGTAAGCTAATGTACCACAAATCGAATTTTTTGATTGTACAATGCATCATGGAGTAGGTGGACAAATTTGTAAAATTGACAATAATGTGGTCCATTATGCTATAGCGGATCTGTTCTGCTGACCACATTATCACCACGGAATGAATCAGAAGTAATTCAAATTTGAAAACCATTTTATGGCCATTCTGCTGGCCGCATAACCATTATGCTGTCATGAAATTGCATGGCGGAGTTGACCAGACCCAACCAAGAATTTGAAAACCCTTTTGTGGCCATTCAGCTAGCCGCATAACAATTCTGTTGGCCGTATAACCATTCTGCTACCCCAAAATGGCTTCGCGGAATTGACAAACCATTTCGTGTCCATTCTGCTGGCCACGTATCTGTTCTTCTACAATGGAATTGCACCACATAATTGACATCGGGGGTTATTTTTGAAAATTTTCTTACTCGACTCCATTTTGATTAGTAGCCTTTGGGGCTCATTTTGAAGCAAAAATCTATTGTTTTAGAGAGAAGTGATAGTATCCTGGAGAGAGAGGGAGAAGACCTAGTCATTCTAATAATCAATCCTTGCCCCAATATTGAAGATTCAAGGGAAGCCACTCACTAGAACATCATCTACCCGGGTGCGACCTTGTCCTAAAACCTTCATGAAATTGTTATGGGTCTAATTAGGTTATGGAATCGGAGATAGGCTCTGCATGTAACATTAGGTGGTAGTATGTGGGGTTGTTGAACTATTTTGGGTAGTTTCTTGTTGAAAATGGTTGAGGGGAGAGGGGATTACCATTGTAGAGATTTGTAATCAATTTTGGATAATAGGTGTTTGAACAAATTCCCAAGAGACTTATGTCATGCGAATCCTTCTAATTATTATCAGATTTTAGCTATCTTCCTATAGATTTATATTTCTAGGGGTGCTGGGACGTTGTAGTAACTTAAGGAATGCTCGAGAAAGGTATGTTGTCTAAAACTTCTCTCTTAGAATTGAATTCCATAATGTTTCCGTAAGTTTCAAATATGGTTGGCTCCGGGTTCCTAATTCCTATTTTTTGAGGTGTTCCTAATAAATTCGATTATCCCGAGTAATCAGTGTGTCAAAAGATGTATGTACTCAAAACATTTTTCAATTACTCCTATCTTATCATGATCTCCTTAGGGAATGTGTTCAATTATGGTTTATGTGTGAAAGCGTTATAACTTCAATTTATGTTTCAAACAAAAGTCCATTATGCTTAACTTGGAAAGAATACTCATAGTGCCTAATACCCCTAATGCTCATATTTATACTTAAGGCCTTTATTTTAAATGCTCTCATTGTTGATAATCTATAAAGATGCTTGAAAGGGAAAGAAGAGAGTTGGGGATATAAAGTGTGGCCACCGTGCCATTAATGAAAGTTATACCTGTGGCCAATGGTGCCAATGAGATGAAATGATGTGTGAAAGATTTTAAAATGAGCCTTCAATCAATTGTTCCAAATTTACTCTGAAAATAGAATTGCCTAAGGGATTATGTACTCAAGTCGTATTAAAATATGGTTGTTTCAACTAATACCTATTATTTGGACCACTGTTTTAATCGTAAATCACCATGCTCTCTTTTATAAACATCTCCAATGTGATTTGAGTTCTTACATACTTATAAGTTGAAATTGTGTGTTACCTATGATTCCATATGTTGATGTTTATGATGATGATCCTTGAAAGTGAAGAAATGAAAATGTGGAATATGAGATACGACCACCGTTCCATGAATGAAGAATCATATGTGTGGCCAAGAGAGCCAATGAAATAATGATGTTGTGAATGGTTGAAAGTATTAATGAAGCTATATATGATGTGAAAGGTTATGAGGTGAATGTATTTGTATTTCTGTTTTCTTTTTATGTAAAACAAAAATGTTTTTGGGAGTATCATTAGTCACCGAGGAAGGGTAGGTTGAAACAACCTAACCCTAAAACTACACGTGCTGGTGTAGGAGTTATTGAGGGATAAATCCTTATATTGATATGATGAAATTATTTTCCTTAATTGAGATGAGATTATTCCCCTTATTTAAGATGAGATAATTGCTAGCAGAGGGTGATTTCTATTTCACTGCACCGCATGGCACCTATTGAGTTGATGGAGTTGAAGGGACTACTTTAGGAGTTTATTGCTAAGGGTTTTAGCAGGTCCAGTGTGTCCCCTTGGGGTGCACCGATTCTATTTATGAAGAAGAAGGATAGCTCTATAAGGATGTGTATTGATTATAGGCAGCTGAACAAAGTTATTATCAAGAACAAGTGCCCACTACTGCATATCGATGATTTATTTGATCACCTTGAGGGTGCTAGGGTGTTCTAGAAGATATTTTGAAGACATCTTTCAGAACCCGCTATGGTCACATTGAGTTTCTCTTGATTCCTTTGTCGTAGTTCTCATTGATGATATATTGGT
>AWOL01S0049917.1:0-15064 GCA_000715115.1 Nicotiana otophora
TTCCTCTCTCTAGAACACTCTCACTTCTCTCTAAAAATATCTACTTTTTGTCTTCAAAATGAGACCCAAAGGCTATTTATGAAAATGGGATCGGGTTATAAAAATAGAAAAATGAACTATTAAATGCATAAGCAGAGTACAAAATCACGAAACTCACCCCTATGTGAAGAAGCATAAGAGGACTCACCCCGATAAGCAGAAACGAAATAAAATATGAATGATGCTCCTCTATAACAANCTTGGGCGCCTCTACCCACCTGACCTACACCCCAAGCTGGCGGTGCAGGGATATCAGCAACTCAAGTAGAGCGCATAGCCTGGATACCCCGCCATGACACATATGTTTGGAGTCCGGGACAATCTCTCACCATGTGGCTAGTATCTCCACACTCACAGCAGCCTCTCCGCTGGCATAGCTGTGGAAGCTGTCTGGCATGGGCACTCTGAGACACATGGATATCTGAAGCACCGCGCAAAGCTTGAAGTGAAATCTGAATAGACTGACCCATAAAACCTCTACCATGGTGTACCTTGCCTCTAAAATAGGGACTAGTATATCCTCCCGGTCTGTGAGGTCTCTTAGTCTCCCTATCCTCTCTCTCCTAAACCCATATGTGCTCTCTTTTCTAGTCCCGCATGCGTCTAGTCGGTGAGCGATCTCTACCACCTATTGAAATGGAACATCCGAGTCCAACTCCCTAGCCATGCTAAATCGGATATCATGGTTGAGTCCCTCAATGAACCTACAGACTTACTCTCTAACTGTAGAAACCAAAGCAGGTGCATGTCGGGACAAATCACTGAATTTGACGGCATACTGTGACAACAACATAGTGCCCAGGCGCA
Organism: Nicotiana otophora; assembly: GCA_000715115.1. Lineage (NCBI taxonomy): Eukaryota > Viridiplantae > Streptophyta > Magnoliopsida > Solanales > Solanaceae > Nicotiana > Nicotiana otophora. The sequence continues at coordinate 847 of AWOL01S0049917.1, forward strand.
GCTGCTCAAACTCCACGCACCGGGCATCCCAAAGAGTCTGAGGAACATATTCCCTCAAGAAGAACTCTGAATATCGATCCCATGTGAGTGAAGTTTTCTCGCCCATACTACCCAACTCGTACGTTTGCCACTACTGATATGCCGCTCCTTTAAGCTGGAACGTTGTAAAAACAACCCCACTCATCTCCACAATACCCATAGTGCAGATAAAGCGTTGGCACTCCTCTAGGAAACTATGTGCATCCTCTGAAGCCAAACCACTGATGGTAGGAAGGTAATACTTCTTGAACCTTGCCAGTCTAAGCTGTTCTTCCTCAGATTTTGATGCCCAAATGACAGGCTGAACTGGAAAACGTGGCTGCTCTATCACCACACCCGGAACCTTACCAATGTGAGCCTGTAGCTCTAAGGTGCGGGCGGCGGGAGTTTGAGCTCATCCCCTGGTCTGTGAAGTAGCTGTTGCAACCAGAATCAACCCTGCCTGGGCCAATGTACCAAACATGATCAGGAACTATTCTAAGGTCTCCCAATGTCCGGGGTCAAAAACAGGAACCTCCAGTGCCTGTCCCCCAACAAGAGCTACTGGTAGCTCCTCAATTGTTGCTCGGCCTCTGCCTTTGCCTCTACCCCTACCCCGACCTCTAGCAACACCGGCTCTAGGGGCAGGGTCATTAGGAAGTCCAGTTCGTGTCCTCACCATATGTGAGAGAATAGAATGACAAAGGCTCAAACTTTGAGTTGTCACACCCGACAAGAACCATAGCAAAATTCTAAGCTGGCTAGTGACGTTATTCTTCCCAACATACCGTAATCAAATCCGGTAGTACCTATTCTAGTTCCAATAACCTCATCGCATCTAGCATAAGCTGCTCGACTGACATGCCACACCAGCACCGCCTTGATCCACATTTAGTGCTACTCGTGCACCAAATAGGAAACAACTCGAATGTACACAATAGTGGAAAGAAAAACAAATAAGAGAACCGTCCCGCAAGCTAAATAATACCACTACAAGGCATAATTCTATGAACTCGTCACACAAAAGAGGAATAATATACATGAAATAAGAAAAAGGATCATATTCCAACCAACTTTAATGCAATGCATGACCCAATTTGAACACCAGTCCATATGGAATACCTCATGCCACGATGCTCTAAATTCAATAACCATATGCGTAATAACAACAAACACGCGAAGTACATAACTATAACCATGGAGAAACGGATAGCACAATATATGATCCACTCCCGATCCACACTCAACAATGAGTGAAAGAGGTCGTTGGAAGAATTGTACGCAATTATGAGTCGGGGTCGATTTCCTCAAGGAGCTAACAATTGGTGTTAGAGTCTATACTTGGTGCGTGGCGACGAAAAAACTTAAATACACTTCCAATCAAGTTGGTTTTGCTAATTACTTCTATAAACTATACTATCAATGATCAACAAGAGAAATAAAACTAGAAATTGACTAATTGTTTTTGGTTTTTTCAAATAGGTAAAAAGGCCTAGGGATGTAACCTTCGCCTAGGTGTTCGCCTAATGGGTTAATTATGTTAACACTTGTTTTACTAATTGGGGTGTATCATAGCTCTCAACTCTAAGTTACCCACTCAATACTTCCCGGTCATAGAGTGATTTTGACCAATTTGGCTTTCTCAAGCTCAAATGGTTATCAAGCTAAATAGTTGATATGAGCTGAATTCAGGTTTTTCCTATCTCTAATTCAAACCCTTTAATTAGGCTAGTCAAATCCTTAACTGGCCCAATTTCTTATTAGCCATGTTTTTCTAAACTAGGTCCCTCTTTTTCAAGGAAAGAGCAAGTCAAAAGGGCATTAATCAATATTTGCAACCATTAATAATAAAACTAAAGCATGAACAAGGCTAGATAAAAAACATCTAATCATAAAACAAGGATTAAATTAAATACCCATAAGATTTACACACCAGGGTTGGGTCACAACCTTAGTAAGAATCGAGCTACTCTTAGTAGCAAATGAAGAAAACAAAGAAGAAACACTAATTAAAGCCGTAATATTAAATTGAAATGATAAACTATGATGTTTTTGTCCAAAAGTGATCACAAAATACCCAAATGGTAAATTACAACGGCTACAGCTAGGAAAACATCAAAACATGACCTTAAAAAGTGATTCCCGTCAATTTGTAGTGGCCTAAAATTCGCTGACAAAAATGCCCTTCGGGAGGTTCTACTGCCGCACAATTCCATCTGCGGTCCGTACATTGCTTGAGTCTGCAGCTTGAGAAATTATGCAGCCGCATAATTTGATCTATGGCTGCACTTCAGCTTCTACGGCCGCACAGATCATGTGTGGTCAGCACTTCTTGCAAGGCTTCATTCTTGGTCAATTTGCGCACTCTATGAACTTTTTGAATTATTTTCAGTACAACCATGTTCTGCGGTCGCAATTCTCTTCAATCAATTCTGGGATTCTACATAAGATCTGCGGCCGCAGAGAGAATTCTATTGTCCGCACTTCTAGTCTGTTGCGCCCCTTCTTTCCTTGTGAGTCAGAGCACTCCTTTTTGAGTTGGATTTCTTCATTAGAGTCCAAATCTTCAACATTTCTGCAATTTTCACACTTCGATTTGTTTTGGGAACATAAATCAACACTTTCAAACTAAAACTAAAGAAAGAAGTTACTAAAAGGTTGTCAAAATCCACACTTATCAACTCCCCCAAACATAAGTCTTTGCATGTCCTCTAGAAAATAGATTAGTTCCCACCTCCTCATGTGAAAGGTCATTTCAGCGATTCAATGGTAAGCCATCCATACTCAGTTGGGACCAGCAATTAGATACAATACTCGTGCATTGTCAACAAGTTGACCATTCACATAGCATGCACCTATAGTTCTAATGTGACATTTGAGCTTCAAGAATTGACTTTACTCATCGAGGACTCTTGTTCAATCATGTAGATCATGGGGGAATACAAACTTTTCTTCCTCTACCTTCCATTTTCCAAGTTCACTATAAAGGTTAGCACTCAATCTTTAGATCAATGAAAGGTTTACTCTTCTCTCACAACAGAATATCACAAGTGCAGCTTCAAGTACCATATGGTTAAGTGGTTACACATTTCCTTAAGCACTCCATATTTTCATTTCTTGGCTCTCAATTACCAATTCTTAGAGGCATTCTATTTTTCTTGGGGGCTAGAGAGACTGGACATCATTCTTTCTTGTGCATTTCATTCTTTTTCTCCCTCGATGCTCACATTAGGGATCATTACCTCTTTTTGAATCCATCAACCCTTCCTTTATTATCTTTCTTGTATTTTATCTTTTTATGTTTCTAGTTCTTTCTCTTTTCGGGAACAATTTCATAGAACGATTACATAGTTATTCAAACAAATAAGGGTACTTCTTCTTCTTTTTTTCCTCAGCTTCCCAGGTGGCCCCTTCAAACTGCTAGTTTCTCTATAACACTTTCACGGAGGCAATTTCTTTATTTCTCAACTTTTGAACTTGCCGATCAATAATAGAAACTGGAATCTCTGCATAAGTCAATTCCTCATTAACCTCAATAGTCTCAACCAGAACAATGAGTGTTGGGTCTCCAACTACTTTCTTCAACGTAGACACATGATATGCCGGGTGCATTAATGACATCTCATGTGGTAGTTCAAGCTTGTACGCCACCTCACCGATCCTCTAAATGATTTTGTATGGTCCTACATACTCGGGCTCAATTTTCCTTTCTTACCAAATCGCATTACACCTTTCATGGGGAAAACATTCAAGAATACCCAATCATCCTCTTTGAACTCAAAATCCTTACGACGAACATCCGAATAAGACTTTTGACGACTCTGAACAGACTTCAACCGCTCCTTAATGATCTTAACTTTTTACATGGCCTGATGCATGAGGTCTGGCCCTATCAACTCTGCTTCTCGAATCTCAAACCACTCAATAAGAGATCTACATCTCCTTCCATATGAAGCTCTGCCGGCCCATCAGTCTGCGGGTGAAAGGCTGTACTAAGATTCACCTGAGTACCTAGACCTTGCTGAAATTTCTTCGAAAAATTAGCCGTGAACTGTGCCCCCGATCAAAAATGATAGAAACTGGAGTGCCATGCAACCTGACTATTTCTTTGAAATACAACTGAGCATATTGTTCTGCCATATCGGTAACGTCAACCGGCAAGAAGTGTGCTGATTTCGTGAGTCGATCCACAATCATCCAAATCGAGTCAAACTTACGATGAGTATGAGGTAATCCTACCACAAAGTCCATATTAATCATTTCCCACTTCGATATTAGAATTTCTATGTTCTGCGCCAACCCACCGAGCCTTTGGTGTTTGGCCTTCACTTGCTGACAATTTGGACACTTCTCCACAAAGTCCTATACATTCCTCTTCATAACATTCCACCAATAGACTTCTTTAAGATCGTGATACATTTTTGTAGAACCCGGGTGCACGGAATATCTAGAAGTGTGAGGTTCGGTCATAATTCTTTCTCGAAGACTATCCACATTTAGAACACATAGTTGTCCTTGGTACCTTAGTATACTATCATTCATGCCAAGAGAAAAGGCCATGGTCTTATTGTTTACCTGAAAAATGGATAGAGTTAAATTTATACATAGTTCTAAGTGTATGTGGTATAACTTGACACAAATCATAAGAATGAATAGAAGTATATAGTGTTGACTGTAGAGAATGAAAAATGAACAAAGTTGGAAAGAAGATGATTTATGGGTTAAGCAAGATGAATCGATCTATAAAGCAAAAAAAGGATAACTCTTCAATATAGGAGTGTATGATATCTCAGTTACAATGTATGCAAGAACTTCCTCACTTACAGAAATAATAACCATCCCCTTTATAGTGGAGGGATCCTACTTTAGATATAATTAAAAATACATAGTAGGAGACCCATGATAAATCAGCTTTTCCATAATTCCTGCCAAGATTCTCTCCTCTAGTGCGGTTACAACGGCTCTTGTCTATGAGCTCGATATTGACTCGAGCTTGATATCGAGTCGAGCTCTCAATCGTGACTCGAGCTCGATTCTGACTCAGAGCCTTGTATTTATTCGGGGTCAGCCAATATCGAAATTGAACCGCCATTGCTCAACCTATAAATAACCCCCTTTTCACTTTTAATCACTTTTACATCTCCAATCTCTAAGTTTTCTAACTTCTTTCTCGCACCTTCTGAATTTATCTGTAAGTCTACAAAATGTTCCTTCTGTGTTTTCTACTAGAAAATATTTATTTATAACTTCATATCTTTGTTATCCCCTTCTTTAAATCCAAAAATGGTGAAAACGTCAAAAACGGTCCCCCAAAAAGAAAAAGCTTCCTCTTCCCAGCTAGCCGCCGACAAAACAACGGTGGATTCACGGCCTGAGGAGTGCGTTCCCGTGGCGTGTGTTCTTACCTCCGATTTGAAGGTCAACAAAGGCTTGTCGGTTCCTGGACATGAGCCAGTATCGAGGTATATGTGTTCGATAATCAGGGGGTATCTCGAACAAATAAGAAAAGATTGTAACTGGGAGAATAAAGAAGTGGTAGTCCCGTCTCCCGAAGAAGATATTACTACTCACGTGAAAGGGTTTTTAAAAGTGTGTACACATACCCTTCCACATTAGGCCCCCTCGACCCTGTTATCGTTGATGTTTGCCGCAAATACCAAATAACCTTAGGCCAAATATGTCCTTCTTTTTGGCTGATCATTATTCTGATCCATTTCTTTGTGAACAAAATCGAGGGGATGTCTTTCACCCTCGACCACCTCATTAGATTGTACTGTCCCCGCTTCTTTTCGAGGCGGGTTAATAAAACTACAGTGCCGGGCCACCAAGGTTCTGTTCTCGAGCATAGATGTGGACAAGGATTGAGGCTGGATGGGAAGGTTCATTCGAGTAAAGACGTCGGACCTAATACCGGCCGAGAAGATATCATTTCCCGAAGAATGGAACATGAAGCGTAAATGTAATCATCGAGTGAGTGATTCGAACTTGAAGTAATATAGCCCATAGGCTTAATGGACGAGTGGCAGTACCCAATTTGTGGGGTAATCATCGGCCCATGAGCCTGTTTGCGTAATAGATCATGAAATAGAGGATGGGTTGTGAGACATGAGATATGGGCAACGAAGTTTATTTTCATGTCGTTATACATGTGTTTGTATTTTGTACCAGGGATCGAGTAATCTACATGAGCATGGTTCGTTTTGACCATTTGGCTCTTACAAGTTTTCCTAACGGAACCCTGTTGTTATGAAGTAATTTTCTTGCATCGAACTTGATATATTTGAGGGTAATGCCCCACCAGTATTCGAGGTTGATTGTAAAGAGGTCTCAGACACTGTTAAATTGTTCTAAGTTAGCACGATCAATGGTTGCCTCATTGAAAACCTTGCGAAAAACCGATTTGGGATAAAACCAGACTAAGGGAAAAAGAGTGCAACGCATGCTTACAGACCTAAGGCTTCGTATTGAATGATCCATCCTTGTTCTTGATTGAACTCTTGCAATGGTTAGTTTCGAAATATAAATGAACGTGGGAGGGTCGTACCGTAGTAGTAGTATCATTTTAGGTGTGACACGTTCCATTTACTTGGTAGTTCTTTGCCATTTATAATACCGAGTTTGTAGGATCTTTTACCGACATTTTTGAGTACTTGATACGGTCCTTCCCAGTTTGGACCCAGTTTTCCTTCGTTTGGATTTCGGGTGCCGAGGGTGACTTTCCTTAGCACTAAGTCCCCGATTTTAAGATGGCGAAGATTCGTTCTTCGATTATAGTATCTTTTGATCCGCTATTTTTGGGCGGCCAATTAGACGAGAGCGGCTTCTCGTTTTTCATCCAATAATTTGAGGCAAGTATTCATAGCCTCGAGATTTCACTCTTCTATTGCATATCAATACCTGGCACAGGTTCCCCGACTTCGACTGGAATCAAGGCTTCGGAGCCATACGCTAAGGAGAACAGGGTTGCCCCCGTACAGGATTTTGATGTTGTTCGATGTGCCCAAAGAACTTCGGGTAGGAGTTCTTTCCATTTTTTCTTAGCGTCGTTCAACCTTTTCTTTAGGTTTTGAATGATAGTCTTGTTCATCGATTCGGCCTGTCCGTTCCCACTAGGTGATACGGTGGCGAAAATATCCTTTTTATTTTGTGGTCTTCGAGGAATTTCGTCATTTTGTTGCCGATAAATTGTTTCCCATTATCACACACTATTTCGGTGGGTATCCCAAATCGACATATGATATGATCCCAGATGAAGTCTATAACCTCTTTCTCTCTTACTTTCTCGAACGCCTATGCTTTAACCCATTTGGAGAAATAGTCAGTCATAAATAAAATGAACTTATCTTTACATGGGGCCAATGGCAGAGGGCCGACGATATCCATTCCCCATTTCATGAATGGCCATGGGGACCTCACCCCAATATATATATATGGGTTATGGTGCAACACCAATAACAAAATCATACACCAAGCGGCATTGCCTCCTAACCCCAATGTATGCGGGTGGAGGTATAATCCCAATCACAATCTCTACACAATTTGGCATAATAACTTTCACATAAATCATGACTTGGAATCATAACATGTAGATACAGAATTCATAGTTTGGAACACATCCTCAATTGATAATACAATATGACAAGAGAATTTGAAACACGAATTGAACATATATCTTTGTCACAAAACATATTCGGAATATTCGATTTGTAATAAAATTGGAACTTACAAGGATATTGGGGGTTCCAATTATTAAAGAAGATTTTAGCCAACATACCTCAATTGAGCTTCCTTAAACTCTAAAATGTTCCAGAATTCTTAGCAACATCAATCTATTTTAGAAATATAACAAGTTGAACCAAAATTAGGAAGATGATCATGATTCTAGCTCATTTGGTCATTTTATCAAACACCAGGTGTGCATTAAGGTTTCAAGGTCCTTTTATGGAGGATTCCATCATCCCACAACCCACTCTTTACCAGTTTTAGCTCACAAGCTTCCTACACCCTTTGATAACACATGCATGCAAAATAAATAAAAAACTCCCATACCCAAGAATTGTCTTGCTAATTACCCATTCTTAGATAAATTTCGAAACTAAGGGCTAGGGCGTAGAATCTTACCTCTAGGATGAAGACCTAGTGTGTTTTCCTTGTTAATCTTCAACGATTTGAGCAACAATCGAAGGAACATGTGTTGAAGATCAACTCTCTCACTCTCCAAATATCTGGTTTTAGCTAAAAAATGGTCCATTACGCCTATTTAATCGAAGTAGGGCCAGGTTTTAAAAACCCAAAAATGAAGCTTCGGAACAGGACCTACGGTCGCATATGTGACCGCATAATGCTTCTGCGGTCCGCAGAATAGGCCGCACAATTGTCCTCCGGAACTAGGCAAAACTAACTCGGTTTGTGGTCATTATGCGGCTCGCAGACGTGTTATGCAGTCGCATAATGCACCACACAACTGGTCTACAGTCGCATAATGCGCCATAAACTTGATCTCCAAACTCGCCTCACCAGCTTCACTCTGCGGCCATTATGCGTTCGGCAGAGTGATTCTGCGGCCACATAGCGGGCCGCAAAAATGTATTTTGCTGCCCAAAATTTTCCTTTACTCACCAGCGCATTGTTCAACCCAAAAAGTCTGAGCCGTGACGAGCAAGCTTGCCGGGAAGAAATTCTACAATCCCCAAACACGTAAGCCTACTTCGACACCACGCAACCACGATTTTTAGGAAAGATTTTACGGGGCCTTACAGTACTTTAATAGTAATGAAGTCCTTTTTGCCTGGGGACGCTGCGTTTCATGACCGTAGGTCCCGATAGACAGGTTGACAGTCCTCCTAATAGGCTATCTGCTCAATGGAAGGTGTTAGTGCACTCCACTTGCTCCGTAGTTGCCTATTTGGTCAGTATGCTCTAGGCATGTATTGATTGGTATGGTAGGGCCCTGTCCCAACCATTGTGATTTTTATGTACTCTTAGATGCTTGTAGAAAGATGTCATGTATATGGGTACATGTATGGCCTTGTCGGCCTATGTTTTGAGTGTACCAATGATCATGTCGGGCTTATAGGCCCTTATGTCACATGTATAAGTTTCTATATCATGCTGGATCGTCCTATGTCGAGTATTCCTCTACGTTTTATTCTGGTTATCTCATGACGGCCCTTTTGTCTTATTTACCCATGATGGTTTGATAAGAAATATACGCTACATTGGTACTTAGTTGAGTAACGCACAGGGTGCCCTTCGCGGCCCTCCGATTTGGGTTGTGACAATAAGGCCTTCTAAGGAGCCATCTAAATACACGATCGGTAGTTGTTGTTGCAGACGAACTCTGCAAGCAGTATAAACTGATCCCATTAACCCCCAAAATCCATAACACAAGCACATAGCATATCCTCCAAGATCAGAATGGTGCACTCGATCTGCCCGTTTGTCCGGGGTTTGAAATATTCTACTCAACTTAACTTTTGTGCCTAACTCACACTGCACAGCTCTCTAGAAATGCAATGTGAAGAGCATGCCTCGATTGGAGATAATATACACCGGCACACCATGGAGATGAACAATCTCACGCATATAAATTTGAGCTGGCTGCTCTAAAGAATAAGTAGTCACAACCAGAATGAATTGTGCATACTTGGTCAATCTATCCACAATAAACCACACTACGTCAAATTTCTTCAAAGTATGTGGGAGCCCAACAACGCAATCCATGGTAATACGACCCCACTTCCACTCTGGAATCTCAAGTCTCTTAAGCAAATCGCCAGACCTCTGATGCTAGTACTTCACCTGCTGACAGCTCAAACACCGAGCCACAAACTCTACCATATATTTCTTCATTATTTTCCACCAATAGTGCTGACTCAAGTCCTGATACATCTTGGTGACACCTGGATGAATGGAATACCTCGAAGTGTGGGCCTCCTCAAGGATAGACTCATGAAACCCATCCATATTGGGCACACATATCTGGCCCTACATCTGCAACACCCCATCATGTCTAATAGAAACCTCCTAGGCATCACCGTGCTACTTTGTGTCCTTAAAGGCAAGAAAATAGGGGTCGTCATACTGACACACTCTAATGCGCTCATACACAGCCGAGAAACAACGCAAGCATGTGTCACATCCCAAATTCGGGGAGCGCGATCGGCGCTCAATCGAGATAACCCGGCCGAGCAAGCCTGTACATTACCTTCTACCTGAACATATTCAAGAAAAACAGTAAAATCCAATTCATTAATTAAGCAGTGAGGAGGATCAAGTAAAAAACAACTCAAACTTGTTATCAGTAGTTATATCATTTATAAGTTTCAAAATACATACTCTTTCATAGTTTGATGTGGAACGTGTAATACAATTACACCATTACCAATTCGACTTTCCCCATACCAACATACCACCTACACTATGTTTACAGAGCCACTATTAGGTAAAAACAGTTCAATGATAGTGCCAGCAACAAGGCTCCAGCTATACCTCATAACACTGTGATAAAATGAACAAAAGATACATGACCCCGAGTGAAGTGGGGCTCACCAAATCAACTGGGAAAAGAGTGTAGTGCTATTGCTGATCAATGTGGCCTGCTATGGAACCACCTGCATCTATTAAAGATACAGCGCCCCCGACAAAAGGGACGTTAGTACTATTAAATAGTACTAGTATATATGACTAAACACTCTCTCAAAGAAACGAGTGGTAATGCAAGTAAGGAAAGTCATAATATCAGTTAAAAGCCTCGAACAATTACCAAATATCAAATTAGAGATAAGTTAACTTTTAAATAAATTTCCAAATTTTAAGTTGGGAAAGCTTTGGCACCGGTATACCACTATTCACAATTTCGATTACGATTTTCGGCACAGTCACCACCATGTGTGCGGCTCGGTGTCCTATCATGACCCGATCGGCTAGGGCGTCTCCTGCGAGATATTAACCAAATCACAATTTCAATTACAGTTCTAACACAGTCACCGTCATGTGTGCGTCACGGCATTCGATCCCAAACCGATCGGCTAGGCCGCCTCATGCGAGACATCAACCAAATAACAATTTAAATTACAATTCTAACACAGTCACTGCTATATGAGGGGCATGGCATCCAATCTCGAACTTATCGGCTTGGCCGTCTCATGTGTGATATCACCCTTTTCTATCAATCATCTTGTTTCATATTTCTTGCACATCTCTTAATTTCATTGGCACTAATGGTCACAATTGTATTATTTCTCTTGGAACATTTGCCGTGTTTCATATATCACATTACGCATTACGTGATTCGTATTTCATGCAGAACTTTTTATTTTCAACAATCATCATGGACTTTAAAACAACAAGGCATTTCTATTCAGGATATTTAAGCACACATTTGAGAAAATAAGAGTTTTAGGCACGTTAAGATTTCTTACACAAGCTTTCATTAACTTTCCTTTGAAACACAACTTGAGGTCAGGGCATTTAGATATGCAAGCCCTACTTTGAGCACATTCTCAAATAGTAGTACAACATAAAAAGAGCATTTAAATTACATATTGATCACGAATGTCTTTTGACACTAGCTTATCCGAGTAATCAATTCTCATTAAGCAACTCGGGACTTACATGGATATTATGGGGTTATATTTTAAGAGAAGAGTTTAGCCAACATACCTTACTTGAGATTACATAACTCTAAATGTTCCGTAAATCTTAGAAATTTCAATCTATTTTAGAAAAGTAGCAAATTGAACCAAAATTAGGAAGATGATCATGGTTCTAGTTCATTTGAGCATTTTATCAAGCACTAGGTGTACATTAACGTTTCAGGGTCATTTTATAGAGGATTCATTCATCCCACAACCTATTCTTTACTATTTTAGCTCAACAATCTCCCTACATCCCATGATCAATCATGCATGAAAAATAAGCCACTCCCATACCCATGAATTATCTTACTATTTTCCCATTTCTAGTTAAATTTCGAAATTTAGAGATAGGGTGTAGAATCTTACCTGTCCCATACCCTTGTTAATTCTTCCATGATTTTGAGAAAGAATTGGGGAATAATTGACTATGGAACTCTCTTTCTCTCTAGAGCCTTTTATCTCTCTCCAAATATTAAGTTCTCCCTTCATAAATGATCCATAGGGTCGAAATAACGAAATGGGGTCGAGTTATAAAAACCCAAAAATGAATCTTCGAAATGGGATCTATGACCGCATATGCGACCGCATAATGCTTCTGCGGTCCACGAAATGGCCATCTGGAACTGGGTAGGTCTGCCCACTCTACGGCCGTTATGCAGTCTGCATACCTTTTATGTGGTCGCATAATGCGCCACAGAACCTCCCTCCGCAAAATTTTCAAGTTGGCTCTACAATCAGTGTGTGGTCTGCGAAATCGTTTTGCGGTCGCATAATGGGCTGCCAAATGACACAAAAAATTGGCCCAAATAACTGCCTCACTATGCGGCTAGTAGAGTGACTCTGCGGTCTCATAATGGGCCATAGAAAATATTCTGCAAACTATTTTCCTCCAACTATCATTAACACATATGCCTACCTCGGCACCACGAAACCTTGGATTTCTTTAGGAAAGATTTTACGAGGCCTTACAGCAAGAACCCGGTTAGGCTCCGAAAAACCCAGTCTCACAAACTAATTTGCAAAGCCTGAACATCCATGTTTAGGGGCCTCTCTGCTGCCGCAAAAAATGCCAAATTGCCCATACTCTGAGCCTTTGTACTCAAGGCATGGACCACCACATTGTCCTTCCCGGGATGATACAAAATGGTCATCTCATAGTCTTTCAGTAACTTTAACCATCTTCGCTGCTTCAAATTAAGGTTCTTCCGCTTGAACAGATACTGTAGACTCCGATGGTCGGTATAGACCTCACATGGAACACTGTATAGATATTGCCTCCAAATTTCAATGTGTGAACAATAGATACCAATTCTAAGTAATGCATAGAGTACCTTCCATGACGCATAGGCAATCACCCTACCGTCTTGCATCAACACCGCGCCAAGCCCAATACTTGATGTATCATAATACAAAATGTAATACCCGAAACTTGTAGGCAACACAAGCACTGGGGCCGTAGTCAACGTAGTCTTGAGCTTCTAAGAATTAACCTCACACTTGTCGGACCATCTAATAGGAGCACCCTTCTAGGTTAATCTAGTAAAAGGTGCAGCAATGGATGATAAACCTTATACGAAATGATGATAATATCCGGCCAAAATAAGGAAAAATCTTGATCTCAGTAACTGAAGACGATCTGGGCCAACTCTGAACTGCATCAATCTTCTTCAGATTTACCTTGCTCCCCTCATTAGACACCATGCGACACAAAAATTCCATCGAATCAAGAAAAAACTCACACTTGGGGAATTTGCATATAACTTCTTCTCTCTCATTGTTTGGAGCATGATCCCTAAGTTCTGCTCATGGTCCTCCCGACTACGAGAATACACCAAAATATCGCCAAAGAACTGATGATGAAAGAATCAAGACATGGCTGGAATACATTGTTCATTATGTGCATAAATGTTGTTGGGCATTAGTCAGCCCAAATGACATCTCTAGAAACTCTTACTGACCATACTGAGTCCTGAAAGCAGTCATCGAGAATTTTGATTCACGAATCTTCAACTGATGATACCCTGACCTCAAATCAATCTTCGATAACACTCTAGCACCCTGAAGCTGGTTAAACAAATCATTAATGAGTGGTAGTGGGTACCTTTTCTTGATAGTATATTTGTTCAGCTGCCTATAGTCAATACACAACCTCATAGAGACGTCTTTCGTCTTCACAAATAGAATTGGAGCACCCTAAGGTAAGACACTAGGTCGGATGAAACACTTATCAACCTACTCCTGAAGTTGTTCCTTTTACTCCTTTAATTTTGTGGGTGTCATATGATATGGTGGAATAGAAATGGGCTGAGTGCCCGGCACCAAGTCAATACCAAAATCAATATACCTATCGATCATCATGCCCGATAGGTCTACAGGAACACATATGGGAAATATCTCACCACCGGAACTGACTCAATGGTAGGAGCATTAGCACTGACATCCCACACAAAGGCTAGATATGCTCCATGAATAACTCACGTGCCAATAATTACAATACACCATGCATAGTCACAAGCTCAATATCTCAATCTCCCAGGTGTGGTCGCGGGCTATTAGTCCAA
>AWOL01S0049921.1:8695-19474 GCA_000715115.1 Nicotiana otophora
TTGTCGCTCTACCATACATTAGCTTGCGACCTGTCCATATCTATTTATACTACTCACAACCTTCCTTCAATATGCTTGTACCATAGATTTCCTTATGTTACTCTGGAACATCAAGCGATACATCACATCATCTCTAACNTACGTGGCTGCATAAAATCACAAGAAAGGGTTAATGGGTTAGGAAGTAAAGAAACTTTTTTCCTGCTTACACTCTCTTTGGCTTTTATCACGAGACTAATGTTTCCTCACCCTTAGCTTCTTTTCTCTCACTAAATATGTTTTCTCTTTCTTAACTCAATCCCTATTGTTTTTCTCTCTCTACTTCATATACTTTTTTATCTCATCGCCTTATCTCTTTTCGGTTTTCTCAAGATCACTCTTTCCCCCACTTGAAATACTACTCTTTTCACTTAAGCAAACCTCTCCTTTTTCCTCTCTTGGAATGTCAACATGCACTCCCTTACTCCTCTCATTCTTTTCTCCCTCATATGTTTTCACATTCTCTTTAACAATCTTTTCATCTTTACAAATTTTTGAGGGATTCAAAGGCCCAAGAATGAGTTTCTTCCCATTAACCTCAAAGGAGTATCTATTTTTTCCATACTATATGAAGCACTTTTATAGACATACCATGGACTTCCCAACAAGATATGAAAACTATTCTTGGGAATGACATCACACCAAATCATATCCTCATACCTTCCAACAGAGAATGGCAATAACACTCTTTTATCCACCTTTACTCCTTTGAACATGTAGGGTTCAATAAGCTCAACACAAGACAAGTTCAATTTCATAACCATATAAGTGCTAATTAATTTATTGAAAAATGCTTTGTCAATTCTAAGGGCATGAATCACAGACATCACTTTAGCTCTTGTTTGAAAAATAACTTTACCATTGTCTTCCTTCCATTTAGTATACTGTAAGTTTGAATTTTCAAATTGTTGAGTCATAGCTCTCCTCCTTCCACTGTAACTGCGCGTTTGAGACATCTTGACATAGATTAGAAGAAATATGTCTAAAATTTGGCTTTTCCTTCTAATATTCTCTTATCTTTAGGCCTCTTTCTCACACCGTGACTTGTGGTCAGAATTCTTCCAATCTCGTAACTATTGCTACCTTCTATCATGCAGTCTGTACGACTTTGTCCTTGTATGTGGGCTTATGCGACTCTTCTCTCCTTTATCCTCCAGCCTTTAGCCAATCTCTAGGCCTCACTTTGTGAACATGTATGGAATTATGATAAGTTGTCCCTCTGGGCATCTATGGCTTTCATACATTTAAGTAGGTCATACTATACCATAACTCTTACTTCTATTTACTGTTATGGAGGTCAGCTACAAAACTCTAGGTTACTCTCGTTGCTTATCCCATATGTATAAATCTAAAACCTTTAATTCTTCCTCATTACTGTTCATCTTAAGAATGAAGGCCTAATCTCATCTCGTACTTTGTAACTTTTATCCAACCATTATTGATCTACAATCTACCACTGATAACTTGAAATCGCTTGCGTAATCACTAGGGCTCACGTTGTATCGAGGAACATTTGAAGTGATTTTCTTGATCCACCTGGGGGCGGTACCATACTTCCATAACCGTATTTCATAGAATCCCTTTTATGTGGGTATTTTAATCATGTAAAATTCATAAAATCCCTTTTTTTTCTTCAAATCATTACTCAATCGAAGGTCCAAATGTCATTCTTTATCTATCACAATTACACCTTTATTCTACTACCAGGGCAACATTCCATCTCATCTAAATGCTATTAGTCTTAGACTCCTTTGAGTTCATTCAGGCTATACTGAACTTTCTATAACTTAGAGAAACCATCAGCTCTCCTGTTTTCATGGGCTTAATCGCGAGGACTTATCCATTCTCGTCACCTTCCCACTCGCCTTTCCTTATCCTTACTCATGTCTTCCTAAAACCTTGTCGCTCTACCATACATTAGCTTGCGACCTGTCCATAACTATTTATACTACTCACAACCTTCCTTCAATATTCTTGTACCATAGATTTCCTTATGTTACTCTGGAACATCAAGCGATACATCACATCATCTCTAACTCTTCTTTACTCTTTTAACTAGACCTCTTGATACACAGAAACCATAGGCTAAAACATATACCACTGACGACACCGCTATTATTTCTTGACACTGAATCCCAGCGCTTATAGTCATTTATCTGAAGTATGGACTATTCACAACCTTTCTGTATTTGAGTATCTCGTACGTTGTCTACCTATACTTTACTTACCTTAAAATCTTGCCACATATTCTATCTCTATCATGATCTCTCTTCCATATAGGTATAATTAACATACACAACTTGAAGCTCTATTATCATACTTGCACCTCTGGCGCATACACAATCCGGTGGGAGCTTCATACTGACTTCTTATGAGGCTGGTTTTCTTCTAACTGGATTTATCGTAGAGCCGTTATAAAATATGATTGTTGTACTATCTCTCTTTTACCTCTGATACTAAGAGTGATTCTGCAATGTCCTCAACTACAATTTCTATAATTTTCTTGGGTCCCATAATCAGATTCTTGATTTACTTAGTTGATGTAACTCATTAGTTTCCTCTTCCTTCTGATCAACCTTTATGTAGGCTTAAGCTATCTTCTGATCTGCGGCTCATGGTATTATGTTTTACTTTAGCCTTTCATGGGCGCTATGGAATATCCAAGATACAATCTTCTAATAATTCAATCCTTTGTCTATGACCTAGACTCAATTCTTTCTTTTAACTGATACCGGAGTCTTCTACGGCTGTATGATTGTCAACATATATGTTCAATGGATAATACTCTGACATCTTAAGTGCGTTCATAACATAACTAACTCTGGATCATTGGTCAAATAGTTCCTTTCGTTCCTTCTCAGTTTTTTAAACGTAAGCTATTACTTTTCCTAGTCTTTCTGCCCCCTTGTTGCATGCATACTTAGCTTATCTTAGTTCCCACGCATGCCATAATTTTCGTGCAATTCATATGATCTCGATTATTAATTTTGATTTTACTTCCTGTTCATTAGCCACGGTAGGTGCCACTTTCTTATGGAGTGCATACAATGTTGTAGCGAGACTGTTTTTACATGACCATTTCTCCTTCAAGTTACTATGTTTAGGTTGAGGCTTTCTTCCTTATTTCCTTAGTTAGTCTTTCATTGTAGTACTTAGGGAGGACCCTTTGACTCTTGTAAAGCTGCGAACTTATTACATCGTATACTCAATGGAATTTTTGATGGCCTTCCTCGCCTATAATTATCCGTAGTTACTTACCTCCATGACCTTGTGCTTGTAGGGTTGCTCCTGAACTGATATTTTGACTGTCTTCCAAGTGGTACTCTCTTTTATTTCCGTAACACTCATACGGTACCTTTAATTACCCTAACTCCTATCTGAATTTTGTTTTCCAACAATCGCGATCACGTTTTAGCGAGACTGAATTTCCTATGCTAGGGTTCACTACATTTATCTTGCATGGTCTGTTAATTTATTTGTATCCTTTTTTCTAGCCATAACTAGACTCTTCCTGAATCAATTGCTAACTACTCGTTGGTCCTTTTTCATATCAATATTCTGCATAATTTTTCTTGGGTTATTTTCTTTATTTTACCTTACGTCTCGCACTGGCTCCTTCTTTATCAATAACATCCTGGGCTGGAACCCTTACTTCCTCTCCTTCACATCGTGCTTGCATAATGTTCTGGAATCGTAGCATATCGGTAGGATTTGAATAAGTCCAATCTCATCCCCTTTTCATTCTTATCGCATTCTTCCTTTACCATTCCATAGTTACTAGAACCACTTTATTCTGACTTAATGCCACATCACTCCATATTCCCCCATTTAGGGAAGTACTAAGATTTACTGCTACAATAATCCTTCTGTAACTAGCACACGTAGTCTCTTAAGATTAACGTTTCTCACATTGCTTGCTTTAGGGAAGCGTCTTCCTTAACGAGCTTTAAATGTTATTCTTCTGTCGTCCATTCTATTATCGCCGGAATGCAATCTCTGAAATTGTCATGATTCCAACTATTATCAAATCACTTAGTCCTTAATTCATGTTTAGTTTACCTTGTTCACCAGCCCATACTAATTTGTATTACTCTAGGGTGTAACGTTTCCTTCTGGTAATCACGCTAGAGTCACGAACTTATTTCTCTGCCCGAATTGTAATGCTGATAATCTTCATTAACTGGGTATCTCGTACCCTCCTTTACCTTGCTTCTTTTACTTGCTGAAACTTTTGTCTACCTTCTGATTCTCTTATTCCTTTTTACCATACGAGTGGATAGATATTCTTTCCTTAGAGATCTTTATCAAGAAGCTTACAGGACTTAGTACACACATGTTCTGCTGAAGACCTCACATTTATTCATCATAAGCGTGATGCAAAATCGAGTTCCTCTGACTCAACTCTTCCACAACTACGTGCAATATCTTAGTAACTGGCTTTTCGATGTAGGTATCGTCTTATTATGAATAAAATAGAATTTAGGACTTCAAATTCTTACAACTGAGCTCTACCACATGATCAAGAGTATGAAGAAAGAGTGATAGTCCTAAATGCCCCGTTGCCTCCTGCTTATAAGTGTGGTGCACAACACACCCATAAACAAGACTCTACTAGACATGGCTTGTAGGCTCCCTAGGATAGAACTGCTATGATACCACTTTTGTCACGACCCAAACCGATGGGCCGCAACAGGAACCCGGTACCTTACTCAATCGAGTACCAACATAACGTATCTCTCATATCTTACTATCATAGGTAAATGAGTCGGAGAGGCCGTCGTGAGATAAGTAGAATACAACATGAGGAAATACTTGACATTGGATGACCCAACATGTAATACAAACTTATACATATGACATACATGCTTATAAGACCAAAATCATCACCCGTACACTGAACATAGGCCAACAAGGCCATTCAATCTTTCATGTACATGGCATATGTCTACAAGCCTCTAAGAGTAGATAAATACCATAAAGGTCAGGACAGGGCCCTGCCATACTAATCAATATATGTCCAAATCATACTGACCAAATAAGTAGCTCCAGAGCAAATGGAGAGCACCAACACCTTCCGCTGAGCTGATAGCGTACTTGGAGGGCTCTCAACCTGTATATCGGGACCAGTGGGCATGAAACGTAGTGTTTCCAGGAAAAAGAGACGTTAGTACGAATAATGTACCGAGTATGTAAGGAATGAAAATCAGTAAATAAAAGACATGAGAGAAACATGGAGTATGAAGAATGAGTGACAGTCCTAAATTCCCTGACGCCTCCTGCTTATAAGTGTGGTGTTCAACACACCCATAAACAAGACTCTACAAGACATGGCTTGTAGACTCCCTAGGACAGAACTGCTCTGATACCACTTTTGTCACGACCCAAACCGATGGGCTGCAACGGGCACCCGGTACCTTACTCAACCGAGTACCAATATAACGTATCTCTCGTATCTTACTATCATAGGTAAATGAGCCGGAGAGGTTGTCGTGAGATAAGTAGAATAAAACATGAGGAAATACTCGACATTGGACGACCCAACATTTAATACAAACTTATACATATGACATACGGGCCTATAAGACCAAAATCATCTCTCGTACACGAACATAGGCCGACAAGGCCATACAATCCTTCATGTACATGACATATATCTACAAGTTTCTAAGAGTAGATAAATACCATAAAGGTCGGGACATGGCCCTTCCATACTAAACAATACTTGTCCAAATTATACTGACCAAATAAGCAACTCCGGAGCAAATGGAGTGCACCAACACCTTCGGCTGAGCTAATAGCTTACTTTGAGGACTCTCAACCTGTCTATCGGGGAATGCGGGCATGAAACGCAGCATCCCCAGGCAAATGGGATGTCAGTACAAATAATGTACCAAGTATGTAAGGAATGAAAATCAGTAAATAAAAGACATGAGAGAAACATGGAGAAAAAGACTCAACATGTAAGTCCGAATAACTCTGTAAATCATTTCAAATTTATAATGTAATGCATGTGTGTATAAATGCCATACCATGCATAGGTATGTGTGTACATAACATCATTAAGCCTCTGAGGGCATCCCATTATATCATCTCGGCCATTGTAGGCAAAATCATCAACATATACCAGCTGATCAGGTGGTGGTGCGTATATAATGAGGTAACTTTTTCCCATATCCCATATACATATAATATACAGGTATATAGCACCATCTGGTCATGGGTCAATGTACATGTATAAATGAATGAAATGCATAAGAAATACGTTAATAAGATTTCTCGGAATGTCATAAGATCAATATGCCTTCCGAATAAACTCTATCAAATACGTATTTTTCTAAGACCCATGAACATAAGATATAATAATAATTCACATGGGGAATCAAGAACATAGGCACCCCTGGCACTTCTATGAATAGAGTCATTTATGAAAGTTGCGCATTTGCTCGTTTCATTTGTATCATATGGATTATTCCAAAAGAAAAGAAGGGATAGCCTTAACATACCTGGGCGGATTCTCTTAACAAGCCCTCTAACACAAGTCTTTTGCGAAACACATGTAACGGCAGATCAGAGTAGGAAACAATCCGTATGATATTCTTGATAAAGATTGTACCGGGCGCCATTGGAATTTGCAATTCACACTTCTATAGCATTGTGAAGTTTCAAATGAATTATTTGAGTCTCATTCATTACTTAGAAAACTTAGCAAAACATAACATCGCACTTAATGATTTAGGAAGATCTCTTATAATATGTGGGTTGTGGGGCCCACTTGATAAGGATGACTTTTGCCCAAACATCCCCTAAAATGCAACCTAATATCCAAACCAAAGAGTCACTTATCACCAAATTGACCTGCTGCCTCGTTGGGGGCCCTTTAGGCTTATCCACAATTTTTCCAATTGATTTGTTAACTCATTAATCTCCCACTAATCAACAATTAATAAATTACCCACATAATTATGAATTATCTCAAATTACTTAAAATACTAAACCCTTTTAACACACTTTATACACCTTACTATCATTGTCATGTCGTACCATGTATGGCACTAGTCCATAAATACGAGGTATTATAGCTTGGACCGTACTTTATCTTAAAATGTCAAACTTCGACGAAACTCATTTTCTTCTACTCGTTTACCCTCTGACCTTCACGGATTTACTTATCACTTGTTATAAATAGCATAATACGTATAACCTCAAAATTATCTTGTCCTTGAACTGATGTCGATTATCTTACGACAAATCCAACGTACAATACTACGGGGTATAAATTCGATGTAATACTGTGAGGTGTAACATCATTCCCCCCTTTGGAACATTCGTCCTCGAATGTTGACTGATGCACTTATCGGTCTCATAACCAGATATCTCTTACAAATGGTTTTAATACTGTCTTTGTGATTTAGGCAACTGTTCTGTGAATAAATCCAAATGCCAGGGCGTTTCCCCCTTTAGGCTTCTTTCTCACACCACGACTTGTGGTCGGAATTCTTCCAATATCGTAACTATTGCCACCTCCTATCATGCAGTCTGTACGACTTTTTCCTTGTATGTGCGCTTATGTGACTCTTCTCTCCTTTTTCCTCCAGCCTTTAGCCAATCTCTAGGCCTCACTTTGTGAACATATATGGAATTATAATAAGTTGTCCCTCTGGGTTTCTATGGTTTTACTGCATCTAAGTAGGTCATACAATACCATAACTCTTACTTCTATTTACTGTTATTGAGGTCTGCTACCAAACTCTAGGTTACTCTCGTTGCTTATCCCATATGTATAAATGTAAGTCCTTTAATGTTTCCTCATTACTGGCCATCTTAAGAATGACGGCCTAATCTCATCTCATACTTTGTAACTTTTTTCCAACCATTGTTGATTCACCTCAATATTGATCTACAATCTACCACTAATAAATTGAATTCTCTTGCGTAATCACCAAGGCTCACGTTGCATCGAGGAACATTTGAAGTGATTTTCCTAATCCATCTGGGGGCGATACTATACTTTCATAACCGTATTTCATAGCATCACGATGTGATTCACCTTACGTGGGTATTTTAATCCTGTACAATTAATGAAATCCCTTTTTTTTCTGCAAATCATTACTCAATCAGAGGCCCAAACGTCATCCTTTATCTATCACAATTACACCCTTATTCTACTACCAGGGCAACATTCCATGTCTTCTAAATGCTATTAGTCTTAGACTCCTTTGAGTTCATTCAGGATATACTGAACTTTCTATAACATAAAGAAACCACCAACTCTCTTGTTTTCATGGGCTTAATCCTAAGGACTTATCCATTCTCGACACCTTCTCACTCGCCTTTCCTTATCCTTACTCATGTCTTCCTAAAACCTTGTCGCTCTACCATACTTTAGCTTACGACCTGTCCATATCTATTTATACTACTCGCAAATTTCCTTCAACTTACTTGCACCATAGATTTCCTTATGTTATTTTGGAACATCAAGCGAGACATTACATCGTCTCTTTTACTTTTTTAACTAGACCTCTTGATACATAGAAACCATACGCAAGAAAATATGCCATTGACGACGCTGCTATCATTCTTGGATAGTGAATCTCAGCGCTTCTAGCCGTCGATCCAAAGTATGGACTATTCACAACCTTCTGAATTTGAGTATCTCATATGTTGTTGTCACCCCGAACTCAAGGAGAGTTACCGGCGCTCAACCGAGTGAACCCAGTTGAGCTAGCCTATGTTACGTAAACCTCTCATCATAACTCATGCATGATTTATCAAAACATAACTAAATCATGACTTTCATATTTGAATACATTTGGCTCAATGGCTCGTAAATATGTTTTTTCTTTTCTTTTTCTCTCGTAATGGGTACACAGCTTCATAAATATCTGAGAATATAAATACATGACGAAACTCAAAAACTTAAGTACATGACCCACAATGTACATGGAGCTTCTATGGCAATATATACCTAGGTACATAAAACCAACTAGACTCTAATGCCCACTGGAATTATAGCGGGCTCACCATAATCTGCTGCGCAAAAGACCCCTACCACAGATCCATATCATCCTATAGAAGTATACCTACATCCATTAAAACATGCAGCAGCCCCGGCAAAAGGGACGTGAGTATATGTGGAATAGTACTCGCATGTAAGGCAAATAGAACAACATATGAAATCATGGTAATTCAAACAAGAGTCATATGAACTATACGTGGAATACATAATACAAAATAATTGAAACAACATGTTGAAACATGGCCAATGAAAATGGCACGTAATGTCTGCGTTAACAATGCATCTCACTAGACCTTCCATATCCCTCTCATATCTTACAACTATATATTTTATAGACCGTCCTTAATGTTTGTAATACATCATTAAACACTTATGTCTTTCATAGACCGTTCATAGGATTCCATAGACAATACACCTATGGATCTCATGCACCGTCCATAGGATTCACATATACCATACAATACACATGTGCATTTCATAGACCGTTCACAGTGTTTACTTATGCAATACAACTGTGTGTTTCATAGTTCGTTAACAGTGTTTACTTATACAATACACCTATGTGTTTCATAGACCTGTCATAGTGTTTACTTACACAATACACCTGTGCGTTTCATAGACCGTTCACAGTGTTTACTTACACAATATACCTGTGCGTTTCATAGGCCGTTCACAGTGTTTACTTACACAATACACCTATGCATTTCATAGACCGTTCACAGTGTTTACTTATACAATACACCTTTGCATTTCATAGACCATTCACAGGATTCACATATACCATACAATACACATGTACGTTTCATACACCATTCACAGTGTTTACTTACACAATACACCTGTGCGTTTCATAGATTGTTCACAATGTTTACNTTTCTTTTTCTCTCGTAATGGGTACACAGCTTCATAAATATCTGAGAATATAAATACATGACGAAACTCAAAAACTTAAGTACATGACCCACAATGTACATGGAGCTTCTATGGCAATATATACCTAGGTACATAAAACCAACTAGACTCTAATGCCCACTGGAATTATAGCGGGCTCACCATAATCTGCTGCGCAAAAGACCCCTACCACAGATCCATATCATCCTATAGAAGTATACCTACATCCATTAAAACATGCAGCAGCCCCGGCAAAAGGGACGTGAGTATATGTGGAATAGTACTCGCATGTAAGGCAAATAGAACAACATATGAAATCATGGTAATTCAAACAAGAGTCATATGAACTATACGTGGAATACATAATACAAAATAATTGAAACAACATGTTGAAACATGGCCAATGAAAATGGCACGTAATGTCTGCGTTAACAATGCATCTCACTAGACCTTCCATATCCCTCTCATATCTTACAACTATATATTTTATAGACCGTCCTTAATGTTTGTAATACATCATTAAACACTTATGTCTTTCATAGACCGTTCATAGGATTCCATAGACAATACACCTATGGATCTCATGCACCGTCCATAGGATTCACATATACCATACAATACACATGTGCATTTCATAGACCGTTCACAGTGTTTACTTATGCAATACAACTGTGTGTTTCATAGTTCGTTAACAGTGTTTACTTATACAATACACCTATGTGTTTCATAGACCTGTCATAGTGTTTACTTACACAATACACCTGTGCGTTTCATAGACCGTTCACAGTGTTTACTTACACAATATACCTGTGCGTTTCATAGGCCGTTCACAG
>AWOL01S0049925.1:4770-18426 GCA_000715115.1 Nicotiana otophora
CGGGTACCCCTCCCGAAGCCGCATCAGGTATAGGAGCAGCTTCCCGATTCATATTACCTCCACACGTCTTCACCATCTTCTGCCAATTGATATAGCGCACGAGTTAGAAAATATTTCTTAGTTCTATTGCACGATTCTAGAATAAGAAGAAAGAGTGAAGTATCCTTATAATGTCCATATAGCCTTCTCGATATAAGTGTGGTGCACAACACACCAATAAAGAGAACTCTACCAGACATGATTCCATAGACTTCCTAAGACTCGAATTAGAACCTAGGACTCTGATACCAAGTTTTGCACGCCCTAAAACTACGTGATTAACACCCGGTACTTTACGAGACCCGAGTGAACCATCCCATAGATTAATACATATCTATATGCCTAATAGGAGGATGCGAAAGCCTCTTCAATTACAATCATTATAAGATATACGACAAAACATGAATAATGTCTTTAAGTAAATATTTTTTCTTTGAAGGCAAAGCTTCATAAAGATAAAAAAAAAATTCATTCATGCACGCCATATAAGTAACCATAGGATTACAACCCAAAATGAATACTACTATTGTCTATAAAATTTCTATGACACGGAATGGAATAGTCAACCAAGGCATAGCCTGGTGGCTCAAAAGGATAGTAATATAATAAAGTACTCCACGAATACTAGCATGGAGACTCACCAAATAACGTCAACGGGAAATGTAGAGCTGTCCTATCCACGCGGCCCAAGATGCTCAGGTCGAGTCCCTGAAAATAGAAATGGAAATGTGGCCGAAAGGCCTAAGCTCTATATGCCTAGTACGAATCATGAACCATTTCCAAAAATACAATAGGACAAGATTTAAGAAGATATAAGATATACAATAACAATTGATATCAAGAAAGAAGCCTTCATATTAATTAACAATTTAGAAAGTAAAATAAAATAATATGGTAAAACATATTTCAAAGTCTTCCTTTAGCATTGATCTTTGCAAAATCATGTTAGAATTTTTATTTACCGGGAGCACTATACCATCACCGACACGAAAGAAGGGCAACTAGGTTATGTACCTAGCGGCAAGTATCATATAACCTACTTGCTCAGGTCTTCTCATCGTTGTCCCGCACGAATTAACTCAGCCATGCTAATAATGTAGCACAATAGTACCCCTAATGGGAAGTACACTGCCGTAGTTCTCAACCGTAGGGTAGGTTCTACGCCTACAATGACACGTATAGTTTCATAACCTAATGAGAAAAAATATCCAAGGTCAATCTTGATGAATTTAAGTAACTCCCAAAACCTTTACAGTTATCAATGATGATATTTATAGCCAAATCAACTATTTGAGAATAGTTAAATCCAAGATATTTCACAACTCATGTATTTCCATTTCAAAGTGCTATTCCTTATTTATTTAATTTTTAAAAATTAAGATAAAATATTTCAAGAAAATAATATTCATAGCACTTAAGTCTTTTATGATGCAAGAATAGTACAATTCCAACTCGCTCGTCCCCACAAGCTAGGACTCACATTTAGAAACTCAATTTAATCATATTTTAATATGAGTATGGAGAAAAGTTCTGAGGGTAGTAAGTTTCAACGTACCTCAAATTGCTTTCAACCTTAACCCCAAATGATCCAATAATGCCAACGAGTCACAATCTACATATACGAACTCACATAATTCAAGAATGCATCACAACGATACCAACTAAACCAACTAAGTGTCTAACACTTAAGTCCAATTTCATAAGTTTAACAAAAATCCTCATTTCATCATTTGAAGGTCAATCCTTGAATTTTAACTCTAACTCATTCATTAAACTTATTATGGGATCTAGTCGTTCCACTAGAAACTCAAAATAACATCGTTCAAACAAGACCCAATACTATCCATCATCTTTACCAACCAACTCTTCAATTTCAAGACTAGCTTCTAGGGTTTTATGAATAGATATTTAAATATAAATCTAACTTCATAAATATACTCTACTACGCACATGGAGTATACTACATAAGATTGGAGTGAAGAAATTACCTCTTTGTCAAACCCTAAAAGTTTCAAGATTTGAGTTTCTTGAAATGTCCTTGAGATTATCTTCAAAAATCTATGAATCCCACGATGTTGGAAGGTTAAGAGATGTAATAAATGAACCAAATCTATCAAAGAAAGACATTTAATTCTTACCTTGAAGATGTATTAATGGTAAAGAGCTCCTCCTTCTCTCTAATCCCCAAGACCAAGTACAAAATAATATAATTTCTCTCTCTACAAAATGCCTATAAAAACTTTAGTTGTGGGTTTTAAATTTCGGGTGCTGAGTTGCACGCCTTCGCTGTACTTCACTGTCTCGCACTGGGTTCCAATTTATTCCATCACTGAAGCAATATTTTGGTCTTCAACTTTAATCATTCCATTTCCCAACTTAATATGCTTGATTTTTGTCTTTCATTATTTCTTCCATTATTTCTTTATCTTTGCTATTTAATTAATTTTCTTGTCCCTCCTCCCCCTTTTTATATCCTTGTCCCCTTAGTCTCTTTGTTGGCCAAAAACTTTCCTAGCTTTCTAAATCCTTTCTCGTTGCCAATTGAAGGCTAGGATTTTAAATCCTTGTTTTCTTATTAAATTCTAACTCTTCAAGTTGGTTACATACCATTGAATTCTCAAAATTTCAGCACTTATGACAAAGAAACTTAATATACTCCAAATGCATTGATGACCTTGTAACCACCACTAATTCAATAATTAACTATCGACATTATCTCTAAGCATTCCAATAATTTTGTTTCACTCGAATAATCATACAGCTTAGATTTAATTACATTGCATTCTCAAGCTCAGAATTAGTAGGAATTAACTAAAAGAATTTACGGGGCTTTACATTTGATTTCTAAGGCATTCTTTTTTTGAATTTCATCTTGTTGCTCAGATACTTGCCTCACCTTGTCCATAATACGAAAAATACGCTCCGCATCCTCCACTTCATTGCTCCTATCAAACTCATAAACATTATCAGAAAAAGCGTAAGAAGAGCTCGGAGAAAGATAATAAGAATTAGGATAACCATCCCAATGGCCACATTGACCACCACACACATTATATATATTTCACGCAAAATATTGAGATGGTGCACCCAACTCGCTTCCAGAAATATTCTCACAATTTTTCCACAATGATCCTCCACAATATAGACAAGGATTACCAAATTAAGAATAATCAAAATTCGATCAATTCTCATTTCAAGATGCCATGTAAAAATAATAATAATGTTAACTACACTAAACTAAAATTAAAAACTTGAATAGGTAAATAGTACAAGTCTAGTCTAGCAACACAGTCAGTTTCAAAGTCCCCGACAATGACGCCAAAAATTTATTGCTCCAAAATGCACACGCAAGTATATGTAATCGTACAAGTAATATATGATTGTAAGCCCAGATATCGTACCCACAGGTACTTATAATTAACTATTACTAAATTAAACTAAAATAATTAATCTATTCAAGCGATTTTATAAAGTATGAATATTTAACTTAACTAATCTAGAGTAGCAAACTAAGCGATCACGAAAAATTAGTCGACAAACTTAGAGTCGAATTCAATGGGAGAAATATTCCAGAGCTATGGGTTAGCTAACAATCCCGTTGAGTCTTTCACTTAAATTGTCTAATTAATTTATCTAGTTTATTGGTTGATAGGATTAATATTACCCGTATTATTCTCCCGAATTACTACTCGCATATTCAAGCTAACCTAACACCTATATTCCAATGGAATTAGGATTAACAAGAACGCATTAATAATTCATGTATAATAACCAAGTAAGGCAATTAGGTATATCCCTATCCTAACGCAAATCTGTTCCCGATACTCAGGTTCAAGATTTCGCTCTACTCAATCTTATATGCAATCTAGAATTTCCTCTCCCGAGTTCAATCCTAGATTCGTAGAAATTATTCAATTAGTGATCAAGCAATCAAATAATTAAGCGCAAGATTGAATAAATAAACTAATATGGTAAAATAATAAGAACAATTCAAACGTCATACTACAACGTTCATGTAGCACCCACGACTCTAGAACTAATAAGCTTTGAGATTAAAGGAAGAGAAGAGAAGAAAAACTAGTAAGAAGCCTTGCTCCCAAGTATTCCGTGCATGTATTTTCCTCTCAAAGTGGTGTCTTCTCCCTCAAAAATATATTAGATCGCCTCCAAATTAGGTTTATACTTCTCTTTATACGAGTTAGGGGCATGTAGGACCGAAATAACCTTATCTCAGATAAAATAGGAGAGACCCGTCACCCAGCACCCAGGGTAGCATGGGGCGCTAGCCCTGGTGCTGGAAAGTTTTTTCATCTGTAAACTGCGCCACAGGTAGCGCCCCACGCTACCCTGGGCGCTACACTGTCCGGTTTTCTTCTTTTGTTCTTTTTTTGCTTTGATTCATGCACTTTCGTTTCACATTGCCTCCAAAAGACTCCTACACATGAAAATACCATGAATTAGCAAAAATTATTACATCACATATCCGAAATCTATAAAACATGAGTAAAATGCGAGGCAATATGCATATAAATATACAAACTTTAAGCCGAATATCAGTAAAGCACCAAAATTCTCATTTATTTTAATCTTCCTTTGTTTGCTTTTTTTTAGACTTGCTCTCATTTAAGTTAATCAGTTCATTATAATTATTAATACACTTAATGCTTATTCTATTACAATTTCTCAATATACGTTACTCTTTCTAGTTTCTATTCATATCAGTCAATGTAAGGTACTAACTTGTATTGGTTATATAAGTACTAAAGAACATTTTCTCCATTTCATCACTATCTTCTTCATTAATCATTCCTTTACTTTTCTTTCGAAACTCTCTGTACGGAAAGTTTCTTTCTTTATCCTTTTTTTGACTTTTTTCCATTGTTGGTATATTTACCACAGTTATAATTTCATACCTAATATGAGGCATAATTTTCAGTAGTTAGGATGTGCGGATGAGAAGAGCATATGGCGTTATTTGTGGGCAATTTGTATTTGGCGATTTAACTTCAACCTTCATAAGTACGCTATCATCAAAGTTTGTAATGACCCAACCGGTCATCTTAAACTCTAGTATGTCGTTCGACGGTTTGAGACCTTGAGTAGCCACGTTATATATTATGACTTGCGCGTGTAATCGATTTTAGTTTTCGAGAAGTTCGGAGTTGATTTGGAAGAATAATCCTCAATTCGTAAGCTTTAAGTTGGAAGAGATAACCAATATTTGACTTCTGAGTAAACGACCTTAGAATCGGGGTTTGAAGATACCTATAGGTTCGTAAGGTGATTTCGTACTGGGACGTATGTCCGGGTTGAGTATCGGATGGTCCGGGAGCGATTCAATGCTTATTGTTGGAAGTTTAGATTTTGAGATTTTTGAATTTACTAAGTTTGACTTGGAGTGGACTTTATTGTTATCGGACTCCGGGCAGCATTCCAAGACCTTGGATAGGTTAATTTAGTTGATTAAAACTTCTGTGTGAAGTTTGGTCGTTATCCGGAATGTCTAAGTGTGATTCAGACTTCGGCGAAGCTTGAAGATTTGAAAGTTAAGAGAATGATTTTGATCGTCGATTCTTAGTTTTGATGTTATTCGTGGCGTTTTGTGCCTTTGGATAAGTTTGGATACGGTATTGAGACTGGTTTATACAATTGGACAGTGTCCAGGGGCCTCGAGTGCGTTTCGGATCATATCAGAGTGTTTTGCTACTGCTGGTTGCTGGTTCTGATTTTGTTCTTCGCGAACGAGGGGGCAAGCACGCGTTCGCGATGAAGGATTTGAGCAGGAGGTCGTTTATGCTTCGCGTTCGCGATTAATGAGTCGTTTTCACGTAGGCTTGAGCAGTGGTGTTCTGCGTTCGCAATAGGAAGGTTGTGTTCGCGAAGTAGAAGCTGGGGCTGGAGACTTGTCCTTCGTGTTCACGGAGGCATGGTCGCGTTTGTGTAAGGATGGCTTGGTAAGGCATCGCGTTTACGGGGCTAGTCTTGTGATCGCGAAGAGGATTTTAGAGCAGAAGCTGAGTCGTGCTTTGCGAATGCGAAACACATGTCGTGTTCGCGAAGGGTAATGTCTAGACAGACCTTATAAGTGGGAGTTTCAGGATTGTTTTTAATTTTTCATTTGGGATCAATTGGAGCCGATTTTGGAAAACTTTTGAAGGGCTATTCCACCTACCTGTTGAGGGTAAGTAATTCTAACCCACGTTTGATTATATTTCATGAATAAGTATGAATTTAGACTTGTAAATTCATGATTTTAGGTGGAAAATATGGGATCTTTGGAAGATGACATAGAATAGTATTTTTGGAGTTTTATCACGAAATGGATATAGAACTGGGAATAAATCATATATTTGAGTTCGTGGTACTATGTATAATATTTTTCTTCGAGAAGTTTTAGAATTCGGGCGCGTGGGCCCGTGGGTTGACTGTGTTGACTTTTCGTGTAGAGTTGGAATAATTTTTAATTGTTAAATTATGAGTCGTTGAGTGTATTTTAATTGGTTTGCACATTCTTTGATCAATTTCAGATTATTTGGCATTGGTTTGAGGTAATAGAGAGGCGTTGGAGCCGGTTATCGAATTTCGAAGTAAGGTAAGTCTCCTATCTAACCTTGTAAGAGGAAATTTACCCCATAGGTATTATAATTATTATGTGCTACGTGTTATGAGGTGACGAGTGTATGTTAGATTCTTGATTATGTCCGGGTAGATGTAGACTTATATCATATTTTAATTGTACTACTTGAGTTATCCTTATTTGTTTAAATTATTTAATTCATGTTCTTGCCTGAGACTAGACTTGTGTAAAGTATCAGACTTTACTATTCTAGATACTCGCGCTATTTGATTAGCCACGAAAATTATACTTTTCTTACGGATTCTTCTGCGTTGCATATATTTGCCCAAAATATTTTTTGAGTTCATAACTCGCACATATATTCGCGAGTTGGGCTGATGACCCGCCCAAAGTTTCATCATTCTTATGGATAGGAATGAACTCCTCAATAATATTATTATGGATCCGATCGTACCATCTCGGCAGTATTATGGAATGCATCTACGGATCGGGGCATACGACCTCGGCAGTGTATACTATTTTATGGATCGGGCCGAACGATCTCAGCAGAATCGTGCATAATATTCGATAGAGACTCAGCGTACCTATGAATTTTCTTGACTTGAGATTTAGTATTTTATTTTTTATTGATCATATACATGTTCTATTCAAGGTAGTATTCGGTATTTGAGGATTTTGTATCTATTCTTCGGTTGAGAATCGTGTTATACACATATATCTGTTTCGTTGCTTCTACCTGCTATGCTTCGTACCTGTCTACTTTTATTATACTTTATTTATTAGACCACTACTAAGTGTCGATATCGATCCCCCATCTCTACTTCTTCGAGGTTAGGCTAGATACTTACTGGGTATTCATTAATTTGTGTATTCATACTATTCTTCTACACTAATTGTGCAGGTATTGAAACAGGTACATTCGATGATCATCTAAGTGCAGTGGCACGACTGCTGAGGGAACTTTGTGGTAAGCTGCATTTCATGTTACGATCTGTAGCACACATAGTCCCCGTCCTATTCATTTAATATATTCTGTCTAGTCTCTATTTCAGACAGATATTGTAGTAGTGTTGATACTCTAGTAGATGCTCATGCACTTGTAACACCAGATTTTGAGGATTTAGATTCTTGTTCTTGGTGGCATTCTGTTCTGATCTGGATTTATATTCGCCCACGTTCGAATATTTAAAATAATATCGGTATTTTATTATGAAAAAGAATAATTTCAATTATTTATTTCATTATTTGTTTCGAGATGCGTTTTGAATTATCTATTGGCATATTGATTTAATTGTTGGCTTGCCTAACGGCGGTGTTGGGTGGCATCACGGTCTATGATGGGAATTGGGTCATGACAGTAGTCTTGCGGATCGGTACGGAGATGTCTATACTTATCTTCGAGAGGCTACAAGGTTGTTAGGAGAACTTTCCTTTCTTAATTCCTTATCGTGCGATTTAATATATTTTTTAATATTTTTTTAAAATGTCCGACTGAAACGATCGAAAACTATTATAACAACAATAATAAATCCAGTGTAATCCCACAAAGTAGGGTCTGGAAGGGGTAAAGTATACGCAGACCTTACCCCTACCTTGTGAAGGTAGAGAGGATGTTTTTGATAGACCCCTAGCTCAAGGTAAAAGTAAAAAAAGCAAACACAACAAGTAGTAACAACTACAAGATAAGGCTACTAATAAAGTCAAAAGAGTCAAATGATAAAAAAATTTAAATTTTTACACCGACGAATTCGGTTGGGAAAATATTGTGCGCCAACTATTGCGACCACTATTGTTGGAAACGTGGTCAAAATTATTTAAATAAAATATAATTATTATTTTTAATAATATTCCGACGGTTTCGGTAAAAAATGTCTGACAACTTTTTTCGGTCGGAAATTTCAATAGAAAATTATCGATTTTCTAGTAGTGTGATGATTACAGGTTCCAATTATTGAAGGTGAATAATCCAATCTTGAAGTACGTGTTTAGAGTAGTTAATGGAGTAGCGGGCCAATTAGCTAAGAATGGATGTAATTTAAATATTTTTGGAAGTCTTTTGTGCTACTCTTCTCCCCCTTTTGTATGTACCGCTTTTAAAAGGAATAGTTTAGGTACTATATTACCTAGACTAATCCATGTTGTAAGGACTTCTAATATGCGTTTTGTTTTATATAAAAGTCTTTTATTACCCAAAAAAAAAAGGGTGAACTCGAAATCCACGACCAATATAATTTTATCTTCGCATTGTAAGATTACAACAATTATATTACTTTTTCAATATATTTTCCTAGTTGCTAGTCAAGAAATGAGACCTGATAAATGGGGATTTTGACTACTTATTAGCGTCTTTTAACTTTTTTTTAGTCTAACTCTTCAACAATATAATTTCAATACAAAAAACTCTTCGCATTGTAAGATTACAACCATTATCTTACTTTTTCAATATATTTTCCTAGTTGTTAGTCAAGAAATGAGCCCTGATAAGTGGGAATTTTGACTACGTATTAGCACCTTTTAACTTTTTTTATTAGTTTAAAATCATTGAATTATGCTCCCGGAACTAATAAAATTGTACAAAATTACAGGAATGCTAGAAGTTGGGCTCCCGAGATGAAATCCGACTCAAAAATGAATAGTCTAAGCATAAGGAAATAAAGGGGCACATAAGCATAAAATGTGCGATCCGCAGAAGAAACTACGGACCACAGAATTCCATCTATGACCGCAACCAAAGAGGAAACAATCTGCAGACAATTGTGCAAATTGCGGACCGCACATGAATTGTGCGGCCGCATAAGCTGGGCTACGATTCAAGATCAGAGAGTATGCAAATTTTCAAGTCCAAGGCCTCAGTGAATTGCAGACCGCACAATATTTGTGCGGCCGCAACCCTAACATTGCGGACCGTAGAATATTGTCTTGCGGCCGCAGTTCGAAATCTGCAGACCGCAGAAAAGCTGCTTCGTGGCCGCAATCTAGAATTGTGCGGCCGCAGAACTACTGCTCCTGTCAGATGAAGAAATCTGCAGACCGCACATGGAGTTGTGCGGCCGCAGAACCTCCCAAGGGGTATTTTTGTCCGAGATTTTTAGCCTTGTATAAATAGACGAGTTTCACAAAATTAGGTCAAGTATGAACATCAGCAATTACTGTAGCCATTTTTCTTTGCCATTTTTGGAAGTTTACTTTGCTTTGGTGTAATTTACAATAGATTTAATAATTTTAAGCTTTCATTATGAGTTTAATTAGTCTTTCTTCTTCATTTTCTTCAAACCCAAGTATGAGTAGCTAGATTTTTACTAGGGTTGTGATCCAACCCTAGTGTGTAAACCTTATAAGTATTTAATTTGGTGCTTATTTATGATTGAGTATTTATTATTTAGCTTAGCTCATGCTTTAATTTGAGGAATTAATGATTGCAAACAGTAGTTCATGCCTATTTGACTTAGTCTCTTCTTGAGAAAGAAAGACCTAGTCTAGGATAACTTGGCTAACAAGGAATTGGATCAATTGATAGATTGATTTACCTAATTAAAAGGTTCAACCTAGAGATAGTAATAACCCGACTTAAACTTTTATCAATTGTTTTGTGTGATACCCATTTGGTAGTGAGAAAGCCAAATTGGGCAAAACCACTCTCTGGCCGAGAGGTATTGAGAGGGTAATTTAGAATTGATATCTATAATACACCCCAGTCAACAGAACAAGCATTAAAGTCTTTATCCCATTAGGCAAATACTTAGGCAATGGTCGCAACCCTAGGCTCTTTATCAATTTGGAAAAACCCAAAAACAATTATCTCTAGTCTTCTTTCTTTATTTTGTATTCAATAGAGTAAAATTAGAAATAGAAAACCAATCTTTTTGTGGAAGTGCAATCTCGATAATTCAATTACGCACATTGAAATATATACCCCTAACTCCCATCTTAGCTCTCTTTGGATTCGACCCTGAATCTTAGTTGGGTTTCTATAATTGCAAACGACCGTTTCATACCTCTTTTAAGGTGTGTATTTGGATGCGATCAATTTTTGGCATCGTTGCCGGGGAGTTAAAAAAGGTGTTAGCTACATATTTGGGTGTGTGTTTGGAGTATCTTCTTTTCCTTCCATGTTACTAACTAGTTTGATAAATTGTAGGTACAATCATGGAAAACAATGAGCTCGAAAATATTGCTTTGGGTGATGTAGACGTTGAGGATGACCACATGGACGAGGTTCCTCTTGAACCTCAAGCCAATAGAAGAGGCTGAATGCCTCATGACAATGTGCCCATTCCACCCCCACCTTCACCACGAGTGGCTCCACACCGGGTGTTACCCAATGAAGGATATGCAAGTACAATAGTCCCTCCCCGTATTAGGGTAGGAAACTTTCAAATTACCAACGTGATGCTCACTTTGCTAGAACAACGAGGTTTCTTTACCGATGCTCCAAGTCAAAATGCATACAAATATTTGAAGGGGTTTGTGGACACTTGCTGTGGGAAGAAAACAAACAAATGTCTCCGAGGATGCATTGAGACTGAGGCTTTTTCCCTTCTCTCTACAGGGAAAAGCTTTAGATTGGTTGAAACGTTTGCTGAGCCATTCCATTCACACTTGGGATGAGTTGGCAGAAAAATTTATATCTAAATTCTTCTCTCCGGGGCACATGGCTACACATCGGGATAAGATTTTGGCATTTAAGCAAGAGCCAAATGAACCACTACACGAGATTTGGGAACGCTATCGAACAATGGTTAAGGAATGTCCCAACAACGATATGACGGAGAACATGATTCAACAAACTTTATATCGTGAGATCAACACAACCAACTAATGTTTAGTGAATCAACTTGCCGATGGGAACTTCATGACTAGGTCTTATGCGGAGGCGTGTTAGATTTTAGATTAAATGGTGGAAACATCATCGTCATGGCAATCCTGGGCTAATGCTCCATAACGTGATCCACCTTCACAAAGAGTTGCATGACAATGGGCAAGCCATTGCCGAATTAACCACCACCATGAATCAACTAGGAAATGCTCAACTTCAACAAGTGCAACATCCTAAGCAAGTCAATTCCATGGAGGGAGTGAACATGATGATGAACTAAAGAAGAACAAAGGGTTAACAAGTGCAACATCGAGTGGATAATTTTGGGCAAGATGATAGTAGTTTTGATCAAGATAACTCTTACAATGACCAAGAAGAGGAGGTTCAATATGTGGATAACCTTCGAGGACAACGAAACAATTTCCAAGGCCCAAACCAACAACAATGGTGACCTCAAAACAATCAAGGCAATTGAAATTCTAATAACCAAGGAAATTGGAATGGTGGAAACAATCAAGGGAATTGGCATAACAACAATCAAGGAAATTGAGGGGTGGGGGTAACAATAAAGGCGGATGGAACAATAATCAAGGCAATCGGGGGTCGGGTTTTCAAAGGCCCCCGATGTATCAACAACCGAACAACTAGCCTCCTTATCCTTCCCATGGTCCTAGTTCTTGAACTAATGAGATGGGGCGTATTGAGAACATGTTCAAGCAAATGATGGAAAAGAATGCCGATTCGGATGCCCAACTTACCTCACATAATACATCGATCCGCAACTTAGAAGTTCAAATGGGGCAAATCTCTCAAGCTCTGAATTCTCGTCCTAAGGGGGCACTACCAAGTGACACGGTGGTGAACCCAAAGGGTGGGAACAATACGGGGCATGCCATGGCCGTTACTACAAGAAGTGGAAGAGGTATGATTACACCCACCTCAAGTCAAAGGCAACTTATGGATAATGAGTAAGTGGTACAAGGAGAAGAGGTCCCGAACAATGTGATGCAATCAAATGATGAAGTTCGGATTGATATTGATGATAATGTGGAATAGACTCAAGAGGATGTGAACCCGTCTAGGGATCACGTTATTGACATGTCGGAACAGGTAGTGCAAAAGGCTAAGGCACCATTGCCTAATCCTCCACCTCTGTATCCTCAAAGACTTACCAAACAAAATGGTGACAATCAATTCAAAAAGTTCATTCAAATGATAAAGAGTCTCTCAATCAATGTGCCATTAGTTGAAACTTTGGAACAAATGCCCGATTGTGCCAAGTTTATGAAAGATCTCGTGACGAAGAAGCGGTCAATAAATTTTGAAACTATCAAAGTCACTCATCAAGTGAGTGCAATTGTGCATTCATTGGCTCCTAAGTTGGAAGATCCCGGTGCTTTCACGATTCCTTGTACAATTGGAAGTGCTGAGTTTGCTAAAGCTCTTTGCGATCTTGGGGCAAGTATCAATTTGATGCGCTATTCGGTTTTCAAAACCTTGGGAATTGGGCAACCATGACCCGCCTCTATGAGATTGCAAACGGCCGATCGGACCATGAAAAGACCTTTGAGAGTGATTGAAGATGTCTTGGTTCGTGTTGATAAATTCATTCTTTCGGCGGATTTTGTCATTCTTAATTGCGAATTTGATTATGAGGTGCCGATTATTCTTGGAAGACCTTTCCTTGCTACGGGGAAGGCTCTTTGTGATGTTGAAGTCGGAGAACTCACTTTCCGGGTGGGAGATGAAAAAGTAGTATTCCATATGTGCAAGTCCATGCGGCAACCAAATAGCAACGACGTGTGTTCTTTTGTGGACTTGGAGACCGATGTTATTGTTGATGATACAAGTGTCACAATCAATGTTGGTGATATGTTGGAGGTCGTCTTGATCAACTTTGATGATGATGAGATGGATGGCTTCATGGAATATGTGAACTCTTTGTAAGGAATGGGGTCGTATAATTACGCACCCCGGACACTATCTTTGGATCTTGAAAATAGGAAAAATCCTCCTACAAAGCCTTCCATTGAAGAACCTCCTACCTTGGAGTTGAAGCCATTGCCTCCACATNCTTGATCAACTTTGATGATGATGAGATGGATGGCTTCATGGAATATGTGAACTCTTTGTAAGGAATGGGGTCGTATAATTACGCACCCCGGACACTATCTTTGGATCTTGAAAATAGGAAAAATCCTCCTACAAAGCCTTCCATTGAAGA
>AWOL01S0049949.1:1068-48047 GCA_000715115.1 Nicotiana otophora
CAGCGCAGATGGCTGGAGTTACTAAAAGATTATGATATTACTATCTTGTATCATCCGGGCAAAGCAAATGTGGTTGCAGATGCCTTGAGCAGAAAGGCAGAGAGTATGGGTAGTTTGGCTTTTATTTCAGTAGAGGAAAGGCCATTAGCCTCAGATAATCAGTCCTTGGCTAACAGACTTGTGAGGCTGGACATTTCAGAGCCCAGCCAAGTTCTTGCATGTGTTGTGGCCCAATCTTCACTATTGGAGCAGATCAAGGCTCGCCAGTATGATGACACACACCTGGTGGTTCTTCGTGAAACGGTACTACGAGATGATGCCAAGGAAGTTACTATTAGAGCGGATGGTATTCTGCGACTCCAGGATCGTCTGTGTGTTCCTAATGTGGATGGACTGAGGAAAAAGATCCTAGAAGAGGCACACAGTTCTCGATATTCTATTCATCCAGGTGCTACTAAGATGTATCGTGACTTGAGGCAACATTATTGGTGGTGACGAATGAAAAAGGACATAGTTGAGTATGTAGCTCGGTGTCTAAATTATTACATTTGAATGAATTTGATTATTTTCGCTGATTAAATAAATTATTTGTAAATTCTGTAAATCATGCTGTTTTGAATATCCTAATTTTATTTCAATTATTATTGACCCATAGTGAGTGTCTAAGTCGGCCATCTCATCTCTACCGCTTTGAGATTAGGCTTGATACTTACTGGGTACACGTTATTTACGTACTCATACTACACTTGCTGCACTTTTTGTGCAGGATCTGAGACAGGTACTAGTGGATGACCTATCATCACATACCCACGTCATCCCGAGGCATAGTGGTGAGCTGCCTTTCTGAGCCGTTCTGCAGCTACCAGTGTCTCTTCTGATATTTTTATTCTATCTATTTTATTTCAGACAGTATTTGAAGTTTTGTATAATCTACTAGATGCTCATGCACTTGTGACACCGGGTCTTGGCACACACATTAGTAGAAATTGGTATTTTATTATCTTCTTAGAATAAAAGTTTAACCAATGTATATTTGACTTATTAGTTGGCTTGCCTAGCTGTAGTGCTGGGCGCCATCACGACCTATAGGTGAAATTGGGTCGTGACACCAATATACAACTAATATAAAGGAATTGATTTCTACTCCCTCCATCTCAAGTTATTTATTGTAATTTACAAAAATAGATGTTTCAAATTATTTATCATTTTAGAAGTTTAAGACAAAATTAATTATATTTTTATTTTATCCTTAGTAGTAATTGTTCTTCAAGATGGAGATGACACATAAATAAAGTAAATGTTCAATGAAAAGATGTTATACTTAAGACATAAATAAGGGTTAAATAGTCAAAAATTTATTGAATTAAATAGCCTTCTAATTAATGTTTTCTTTAGGTGTGTGTAAAAGAGAAATACGACAAATAATTTGAGATAAAGAAAATATCTATTAGTAATCAAGAGCCTTTAAATAGGTAAAAAAATGGTAAACTTATTAGTTATATGAAATATTTATTTAAACAAAAAGAACGTAACTCCAACCAAACAAATAATTGATCAATATAAAAAATCACATCAATTGGTAAATGACGATGAACGATTACCATTAGTGATATTAGTACTGAAGTTGCACACTTGCACTAAGTTCTGGTTGGTAGAATTGTATTTTCTAAAAGTTTAAGATAGTAAATTTTATTGGTATTTGAACTAAAAGAAAAAACAGAAAAGAAAAATTATAACTCACAAAGTTAAAATCATGTATCAAAATTATTCAAAGTCGCAATAACTCACAAAGTTCAAACCATATATCAAAATTACTCAAAGTCGCAAGTCGAAAGCTATATATTTTTAAATATAAAATGACTAAAAACAAATAACATTAGATATTTGTTTAATATTAATTATTATGTATATATTATTTTTGTTTACAAGTAAAAAATGCACATGAATCTATCTATCCGTTTAGTAGTATATTGTAAAATTATGTGTGAGAAATATTATATGTGATTATTAAATGATACATATGCTAGCTATGGATCCATAGCCTTTCCTTGATCTTAGGGTTCTGATGTACATAATATTTCCTTAACTTGGAGATTTTTCTCTATCTTCATTAACAAAAATCCTTGTATTGAACCACAAAAATAAAATAAAATTGTAGGTATCCAATATGAATCCATAGTCCTTCCTTGTTTTTAGGACTTTGAATTTACTTATTTGAACAATTGAAGTAATTCTTATGTATAATACTTTAAAATCAATCAATACATCAGGAATATCTTCATGAATATTATTATCATTAAATCATAGTTATTTAATACATATTCTCACCTTAATATTTCACTTAACCATAATAGTTTGATACGAATAAATAAGATTTAATATAATGAAAAAAAGGCCCGGAATGTATTTATCTCACAATATCAAATTCACATATGAGGCCAATATTGTAGTAATGACTTTTTTCCTTTAATTAGTTTTTATTTTATAGCACAAAAAATATTTCTTACAATATTTATTTATGTGATTTCTAAAAAAATTATATTTATTAGTATGATATACACGCGCAGCGCGCGCACTCTAAAACTATAATAATAATAATAATAATAATAATAATAATAATAATAATAATAATAGTAGGAAAGCGAAGCTCGATGTGAAAAGATTAATAACTCTATGTTCTAATGGGAAAATTATTAAGAAGAATGACTAACAAACACTAATCACTTGACATCTCATTATCTAACTATATCATTTAATCCTCACCTCTTCTTTTAATCGTCATCGTTATCATATAATATGCTTATTTTTACAATTATATATGTAGCGTTTTAAAATCATAAAGGTACTTAATAATCGATAGGTAAATATATGGTATAACTAGAGTAAGAGTCTACACATAAGAGATAAAAGTTTTACTTACCCATGTTATTTTAAGAACCTTCAAGATTAGAAGAATTTTTGACGATAAGAAGCTAAACATCGTACTAAATGAAGTTAATACAAGTTTTAAAATATCAACGAATTCCATACTTCGATATTTAATTATTATAAGTGTAACGACCTGGCCAGTCGTTTTGAGTATTACAGCCCCGTTTCTCCATTTACTGTTCAATTTATGCTTTATATTTATTAAATAACTTGACGGGGTAATTAGTTCGGGTCCGGTGAGCTTTTGAAATGAATTGAGACACTTAGTCTCTAAGATGAAAACTTAAGTTGAAAAGGTTGATCGGATGTTTACTTATGTGTAAACGACCCCGGAATAGAATTTTTATGATTCCAATAGCTCTGTATGGTGATTTTTGACCTAGGAGCATGTTCGAAAAATTATTTGGAAGTCCGTAGTTAAATTAGGCTTGAAATAGCTAAAATAAAAATTTAAGTTTGGAAGTTTGACCGGGGAATTGACTTTTTGACATCGGGTCGGAATCCGATTTTGAAAATTGGAATAGGTCTGTTATGTCATTTGTGACTTGTGTGCAAAAACTGAGGCCAATCGAACTTGATTTGATAGGTTTCGGCATCGAATATAGAAGTTAGAATTTCTTAGCTTCATTAGGCTTGAATTGGGGTATGATATGTGTTTTTAGCGTTGTTTGATGTAATTTGAGGTATCGACTAAGTTCGTATGATGTGTTGAAACTGGTTGGTATGTTTGGTTGAGGTCCTGGGGGCCTCAGGTGGATTTCGGGTGGTTAACAGATTGAAAATTTGATTTGGAAGATGGCCGAAGCTTCAGATGTTCTGGTGTCTGGTTTCTTTCTATACATTCGCGATGGTGCTCCGCCATTCGCGTAGAGGAACTTGAGTGCTGCTGGATTATTGCCTTTGCGTTCGCGATGTAGGTCCCGCGTTCGCGAAGCATTGAGGTCTTCGGTCTACGTGTTCGTGACAAGGTCCTCACGTTCGCGTAGAGGAGCAGTTTGTTGGGTCTTTAAGCAATTAGCCTACGCGATCGCGTAGTGCCGCACACGTTCGCGTAGGGTTAGGCAAAGGAAGCTCCTCGTTCGCTAGTACGGCCTCATGTTCGCGTAGAAAGCTTTTTGAGCAGCACTTTGTGCTTCGCGAACGCGAGGTAGGTGTCGCGTTCGCGAAAGAGGAAACCTAGGCGGGACAAAAATTGTGCTTTGCGAACGCGAGGCAGGTGCCGCGTTCGCGAAGGAGGAAACCTGGGCGGTACAAAAATTGTGCTTCGCGAATGCGAGGCAGTGGCCGCGTTCGCGAAGAAGAAAGGTCTGGACAGAAAGTTTAAGTTCTCAAAATAGAGCTCCATTTTTGACGAATTGAGGCTCGGGAAGAGGCGATTTTTGGGAGATTTTCAAGAAAAACAATGGTGTAAGTGTTCTTAACTCAATATTGATCAAATTATCGAATCCATGGTTGTGTTTAACATATAATTGGTGAATTAAGTTAGAAAATTTAGAAAATCATCTTGGTTTAATTTAAAGATTTCAGGGTCAAGTTGATGTCGGAATTTGGTAAAATTTATATTGTTAGACTTGTGGTTGAATGAGATTTCGGATTTTGTAACTTTTGTCGGGTTCCTAGACTTGGGCCCCACAGATGATTTTTGAGTGCAATTTCAGATTTTATTGAAAAAATTAATATTTTTATATGAAATTTATTCCTATAATTTATATTGACTGAATCGAATTATTTGTGACTAGATTCGAGGCGTTTGGAGGCCGATTCGCGAGGGAGAGGCATAGTAGATTAAAAAATTACACGGTTTGAGGTAAATAACAGTTCTAAATTTGGTCCTGGGGGTTTGAAACTCTGAATTTTATGATATGTGATTGGTTTTAAGATGACGCACATACTAGGTGACGGGCGTGTGGGCGTGCACCGTAGGAATTGTGACTTGATAAAATTTTATGGAACTGTATAGTTGAATAATCTATTGTTATCCGTACATATTTTACATATTAGAGAAATCGAACTATAAATCATGTTTAAACTATGTGTTGACACTGTTGGGACCCACAGAGGTCGTGTACATGTTGAATTATCTGTTAAATTACTGTTATGTACTCAATCACGATTTTACTTGCATATTACATCTTAGTCTCTATTGTTCATTATTGATGCATCATATCATCGTTGTTTGGGCTGCTTATCATGATTTCTGAGAGCCCGAGAGACTGAAGAGGTTGATGACTGAGTGAGGCCGAGAGCCTGATTGTGAGGATATTTATGGGATCGGGCTGCACGTCGTAGCATGTTTCATTGATTTATGCCATGATTTGTTTGTTATAGTGCTTATGCTGAAGGAGCCCCTCCGAAGTGTGTACACACCCCCAGTGAGCGCAGGTACCTACTGAGTGCGAGTGCCGAGTGATCGAGAGGAATGAGTGACCGTGAGGAAAGAGTGATTGTGAGGTTGGAGTGAATGGGAGGACTGAGTGACTGTTGCTCTGAGAGGATGCATTGATTTCATTATTGTTGCACTTCAGTTGTCATATATCACTGTTTTTAAAATTTCTGAAAGATATTATCTTATGTTTCGGTCGAACTTGATATGAAATTACTGTTTGAGTTTTAAATGTTGAACTTGAAAGCATGCCTGCCTTCTTATGTTGGAAATTACTGTAATTGGATTTAGTTGTGAAGCTCGTCACTACTTTCAGTTCTTTATTTAGTATTGTTACTTGGTGAGTTGGTTGTACTCATAGTACACCCTGCAGCTCGTGTGCAGATCCAGATACTTCCGGATACGACGGTTGCTAGTTTTCAAAACTTTATCTGTTGGAGACTATCGAGGTAGCTGCTTGACGTCCGTAGACCTTGACTCTCTTTCCTTCCGGTCTTTGTACTGTTCTATATTTTCAGACAATGTTTTTATCAGTCAGATGTTATTATCATTTAAATGCTCATGTACTCAGTGACACCGGTTTTTGGGAGTGATTTATGTCGGTATTAATGAGATTTTTGTATTAACTTTAAATATTATGTTTTCAAACTTAAATAAAATTGTAGTTTATTGAGGTTGTCGGCTTGCCTAGTATTCAGATAGACGCTATCACGAAAAGTTAAGATTTTGGATCGTGACAATAAGCTACCGATAAGTATAAAACAAAGTCACGTTGAATATAAGAAAAATAAATACACAACAAAATTGTGGAACTTTTACGTGACAATTGATCAGAGATTTTTAGTTTGAGTGATCTTACAAGCATATTTAACGTTTCATTACAATTTGGTTGGATGAGACAACATATTGACAATACAAGACACCACGGACAATATACATTATCCAAGCAGTGTCACGAGACACGACTTTATCAATATTTTATATTATATGTGTATGTAAAACGAAAATAGTACGTATAAATATAAAAATTAT
This sequence comes from Nicotiana otophora, assembly GCA_000715115.1. Classification (NCBI taxonomy): domain Eukaryota; kingdom Viridiplantae; phylum Streptophyta; class Magnoliopsida; order Solanales; family Solanaceae; genus Nicotiana; species Nicotiana otophora. Next base: position 7,412 of record AWOL01S0049949.1, read on the forward strand.
ACCGCTCCCTGTTATAAAAATTATAGTAATTTATTTATTTCTTTAAATGTTGATAGCTCTTATAAGAAAATTTGCGTTAGACAGCATAGCACTTGGAGCTCAACCTTTTAATCTTTCAAGAAAAGAAAATGAAATTTGAAGGAATTTGTTTTTAGTATTGAGAGTGGCCCTTCAATTTGAATGGAGAAACTGGTGGGGTAAAGATCGGCACTAAAATCTGTGATTTTGTCAAAATTAGTGGGTGCAGAAACAAACGTATGTGTGGACAACAAACACAACCCACCATCCAAAAAGTTTAAAAAAACACAATCAATCAAAAAACAAAATGTAAAAAAAACTAAAATGGATATTTAAGCAGATCACAAATATGTTTGGCTTCAACGTTTTAATTCAGTGAAAAGACCGTCACACTTAATTTGTAGGTTAAGCGCACGTCACGAGTTTATATATCTTGTCAAAAATAAAAAGCTTAATATTTAAGTTAGTATTAGGCGGATCTGTTATTCACCGTATTTCTAACATTGCATAAGGTGAGACCTTTGGAGATTTCTTGCTTTTCAAAATTAATTATTAGATAAAAGGGTTATTTACGCAAATAAAAAGTAGGTATAATATGAAACATTAGGTGAAAATGAATAAAGTGATGTTAGCAGCAAATAGAAAAGGCAAATTATTCCGTTTCTTTTTTCTTCTTTATAGGTTTTGTAAACTCCTCTTTTCACCAACTCTTTTGACCATACAATTTCAAGTGGGGAATAAATTAAAGGAGACATATACCAAATCTTTTGGATCACTCAATCACTTAATATGTGACATGTTTGCTAATATAATGGAGGAACATATCAATTATTTAATAATAAAAATAACTTCAAAACATGACATAATTCTACATTTGAATCTAAAATGTTGATCTTAATAGTTTATACAAGAGACCAACCTGGATTTGGGCTACTTATGAGCTTAGACCATTATCGGCTAATTCTTTGTTATTTAATAGATTAAACTACGCGATTATTTACCTACTATAACTTTCCTCCTTTATGTGAAGTAGACGTTATATTTTACCAAGCTCATATAAGTGGAGTTAGGTTGCATTATGGGGCGAGACAAATTATTCCAGAAAAATTACATTGTATAACCGCTCTCAAAATAATAATCGAAAATATATATTTTTTGTATATATACATTTCTGTATGTTAGACACAAAATATATACAAATTTTATACACTTTTGCAGCTACTTGATGTAAATAGTTTCGGCCGCGGACAAAAAATGAGGAAGCGGGAGCAAGAAAACCAATAATCTCTTTCTTAGGGAAGCTACCTCCCCTCTCTCTTTATGCACTTGCCTAGAAGGCTTAGGTGTCCGTGGGTAAGCCCAATTATTCTTGATGTTTAATACTTCACATAAAGGAGTGACAAACACTATATCTGTCATGAAAAGTATAGGGATTTTGAGTATTCACTATAACATTCATTTGAGTTACAACTTCTGTTTCAAGAATCAGGTTTTCTCACTACAACATGCGATTTTGCGCTGTTCTTGGTATATCATATTTGACAACTGCGCCTTGGTCCCAAATGAGTTGGGATATCAATTTTAGTACACAAATTAATAGTAATGATTCCACTATATTCGATTTCAAGGGGATTAATAGCCCCGACTAACGAAAGAATCCTCAGCCCTCCAATGGCACAGCAGAATCGACCTTCACCCGATTTAATCTAACAGTTCCAAGAATGTATTCAGGGAGTTCAGCCTCTTCTTTTGCCTGCAAATGTGTGTATAACATGATCATGTGCAAGTGACATGAATTGTTAGAGAATAACAAATGCAACTGTACTATTTACGGATGTAAAACCAGGATGTCGAGAACTTGTTCATTATTAACATGAAATGTGTCTTACACAGGCATTCACTTAACATAGCAGCTTCAGAATATTTCACTTTTCTTTTTACCGTTTGTTCTATTATTTGGCTTGATAGTGAATGATTGAGTTGATACACGACCCATCTCTAGTATTATTAGGTAATCTACGATTATCGTGTTTTAGGTTTGGAAGTATTTTAAACTTCAATGGTGGGAGAGGGAAACAACAAAATCACTATTGCCTGTGCATTGTTAAGAGAGAGAGAGAGAGAGAGCATTAATCAAGCTACACATAAGTGCCAGAAACAACATTGGAAATGGTCTAGCATTTCATAAAGTAGTCATTCAGAACTTTCTTTTTTTTTTTTGGTTTCCCACCCGGTTTTTTATGCCTCCTCTGGAGCCCGACTAATCCGAACACATGCCGGGAAGTCCGATTTTGGGGGGTAAAGAGCCTCCTACCAAAGGCGACACCATTCCAGAGCTCGAACCCAAGACCTCTGGTTAAGGATGAAGTGGTACTTACCTTTGGTGGTTCATTCTAAACTACTTGATGAGTTGGATGGTTTTACTCCTATTGAACCGGGTTCCTTTTTCAGTAAGAAATGATCAGATGGACCATGATCGCAAGGAGAAGAAGAATGACATACCTCTATTAGAATAGCAAGATCAACAACAAGGCTCGTGACGTATCCCAGTACAAGACTAATAACACCTCTTGCCACAGATGATGAACCGATGTCCACATCAATCTGCATGCATGAAGTTCCATTTGAGAATTAAATCAGTGAAGAAGCATATGTATTGAAGGAAAGCCACTTGAGCTCGGTAGTTCAGCAAAGCCATGCAAGAAAGCCCGGGCGCAAGAGAAATATTTTCTTCTTTTTCCTATAATATCTATCTCAAAGAAACTTTATTTTGACAAGTTATATCTAAGTCAAGAAAATGAACTTGGAACCTAACCTCCAGAAAGTTATCTTGTCTAAGGTATTTGCAAGTTACTGCCTTTCCCAATAGGCAAGCTTTAGTTCCCACGGCACGCTTGACCATCCAGTATCCCTGTTATCAGAAGCAATTAGCAAAGAGTCTATAAAGAAAGAAGTTTGCTCCTGACAAAGTAAGTGATACCTCAATAATGCTTGGAATCAGTTTGAATCTTGAATCACGGAAAGAGTCAGTTCCATCAATGAATTTACCTAACAATGAATTCTTATTTACAGGTCTGTCAGCAGCATAATAAAGAACCAGGCTGTAATTTGGTTTAGCCGGAACCTGAAAACCAAGCCAGAACAGAATCAGCGACATTTCTTGCAATGAACTTTTATTCAACAAGGTTGCATTTTCTGGTTAACGACCCAAATTCTGTCCTTTCCTTTAAAAACTGCTTTTGTAATTTTCAAATCTTTTGTGAAACAGCTGAAATGAAACAAATCATATGAAAAACTTAATGAGAAAGAATCTTATGAATAAATTTAGAAAGTGCTTGGTATACCGTGGTTTATTAAAAACTAGAAAAGGGAAAAGGGAAAAGGGAAAAAGACGTACCATGAGGTTAATTACGAGGATGAATGGAAGTTTCTTCCCTGCTTCACACTGAAGTTAAGAAAACACTGTTAGCAATGGATATGCTTAGCAGCTAAATAAAATCAGGAAATAAGATCAGATAGAGAAATATGATTCAGTGCAAAAACTAGCGATCAGTGCCCGAATGTTTCTCAGTTAAGAACATTGTTTTACTAGTTAATTCAAGGAAGCTCTATAAATCCTACCTTGATCACCTTATAATGAGGAATAAATTACACTAGCAAGAAACAGTGTTATTCTATGATGCTCAGGGGACAAACTGATAATGCACACAGCAATACTTATAATCATTAATCATGACCAAATATAAAAAGCTAGAAAAGTGAGTTCTGGCATTATCCTTTTCATGTATTTTCTGTTTCTTTGCCTTTCAATTAAATATGTAAAGCTTTACAAAGTTTTCCATCATACAACAAAGTTTGCAGTGACTTCAAAGAGACAAAACTACAAGTATTTCAATAATCATGTAAGAGTCAAGAATGATTCGCCTAAAAGAGTCAGGTATCTGAGCGTAATCTATCCCAGTGTTAGCCCCATATGAGGAGCCATCCGATTGCATCTTCAGTTTACTATAGGAGATAATTAGCAACAGCATATCCTCTCAGCAAGATTTGAAGAAATTTAGATAAGCAAAAATTTCAGTCTATGGTACATTAATGTGAAGTATATAATAATTTATTCACTTTATTAATTTGACTAACAAAATAAATTCATCTAAGAGGAGAAGCAAAATGCAGGAAATAAGCGATCTTCTTTACCTGAACAAGAGACTTAGGATGCAGAGCAACCTGTGTGATGCACTCATCCACCTTGAACCAATCAACTGCGATAAGCTTGAGCAGGGGATCTCCACCAGTGACCTTGAAAAAATTGCGATTACTATGATTCAATCGAGCTTAATTTTTTTAATGGAAATTATTTGTGCCAAATAAAAGTTCAACACCAGTTATCAATTATGCAAGCAAATACTACCATGACTTAAACTACGAGGTAAGCAAGGAGTTTAAAAGATGGCTCTGCCTTGGCTATGAACAATAAATAAAAAACTAATTGTTCAAAGGTGCAATGCTTTATGAGGAAATAATACCCTAGGCCTTTTTGCTTTTCTTTATCCTGAACACTGCTAAGTAGGTGACTATTGTGATTAATTAGAAAGCTGGAAAAAAATTCTGAAACTTGTACATCTCCAGCATTAGTATAACCAGAAGTGAAAACTTAGTCCAAATATTCGAATAAATAATTATTCAAGTTTGAAAAGCTACCTTTGTACTGTCTTTCAAGTACGTCTTCCCTCTGATCATGAACCCAGAACCACTTGGTGAAGACCAGCAATCAGAGTCGCTCTCACTCTTCCCCTGCCGCATGGTACCATTAAACTGACTTGGATCAAGAGTTAATGGAGGTACATCAGGATTTAGTTCCTTATTAATGTCTGGTGCTGCATGAGACATTGAACAAAATGTTTTAATAAAGTTGTTTAAGAGACTTTAAAGCAACTAAAGATAAACAGCAGTATCATCTAAAGACTACACAATTGCCCTACACCTGAATGTTCATAAAAGTGACCCCACACCACTTACTCTCTGCTCCAGCAAAAATGGTACATAGTAAGAGAGTGATTTATGCAAGGTGTTTGAATTCTTTGCAGACTTCTAGACTAAACATTCGGGTCTAGGCTAAAAAACAATGCTTCTGTTTGTTTTTTTTTGGATAGGTAAAGGTAATTTTATTGATATCCAGCAATAAGTGTATGCTGTTACAGCAAGAGAATAGCTACAGTAAGCATAATATAACAACTATGCCTCAATCACATATTGCTTACTGAGCTCAAAATTTTTTATTGGCATCTAAATGATGTACATCAGTTATTACAGCCAACAACAATAACCCATTGTGATCCCACAAGTGGGGTCTGGGGAGGGTAGTAGGTACGCAGACCTTACCCCTACCCCGAGGGAGTAGAGAGGCTGTTTACATCAGTTATTACAGCCATGTTGCAGCAAAAAGATAGTAGAGAGATACATCTAAACTTTACAGTGATCACGGATTTCTTGTTTGTTTAAAACATTCCTCTATTTCTTTCCTTCCAGATGGACCACCATATTGTCGTAGGGATTGTGTTCCAAACCAAAATTCAAGCCTTTACTAAACCTTTCCTGTACCGGCATAGGAGAGGACTTCTTGACTGTTCTATGAATTGCTCAACTAAGACCCAAGACACTGAACATTACATTCCAAAGTTGGGAGGTGAAACTGCAGCAAAAGAACAGATGGTTGACATCTTCACTTCCTTTTTCACAGAGAGCACATCTGTCGCAAATGTTGAGGCCCCTTTTATGGAGATTCTTTTGAGTTAAAAAAATCTTTCGTGTTTAATTTTAATTGGTCCTTGAAAATAAGGACTAAAGTTCTTCAGAAGTAGCATCTCAGGTAACTCATTCATGATCTGCTCCGTATTTAGAGTAATTGATCATGAAGATGAAGGACTACATAGATGCTTCCACATACGATACACCAAAGCAAGAAATGTAGGGGTCGAGAAAAAATAAGAAGAAAGAAAGAAGAAACTAATCAGGATGAAAAGAACGGCATTTAATACCTGATGTCCTCTTTAAAGCCAAGCTTGCTATGGCCCATGAAACGTTTTTTAGCTTGACTTTTTTGTCCTGTCAAAGAAGTAAATAAAGGGTTCAAAGGCAACGTAATTAAAGCAGGCAGTCTCCGGAAATAATCCACAGCTTTTGATCGACGGAGGAACACGAGAAATGACAAACCTTCTTACTGGTAACTTCATCATCACTATCTTCATCTGATGATGAGGACTCGTCACCTATTGCATCGTAGAATTCATCTGACCCCACTGTATCCTCAAGCTCATTGCTTGATATAGAAACACTAGATGTTTTTGAATGAACAACTACTGTGGATGATTCAAATGTAAGTGCTGGATTTGCTCCAACATATTCCTTCAGACCTACACAAATAATTAAAATAAGACGTTGGATGATAATAGTGACATTAGTGGAGGAATATCCTCCAGGAAATATACGAAGATGATGAATGCAGGCTAAGGTGTAAAATTGAAGGAAACACAAAATAAGTGTTTAGTGCATGCAGGAAGTAGAGAGTGAATAAACGGCCCCTCGCATCCTTTGAGATAGTTGCAAGCAAATCAGAATACCGTGTTAAAAGGAACAAGAGACAGAAGGGACTTTTGGTTCATTACTACTGTCAAACTACAATGGAAATGTAAAGCATTTACGTTCTACTTCGAACACATATTCACATATCCCACTTTTGTATGTGTTATCTCTCGTTCAATCTTTCTTTTGTTAAAATATTAAGGGCAGACCAGAGGTAGAGAGAGTGATTTAAGCAGTTGCGGCTTTCAGGCAAATGTTACACAAGGAAGGAAAAACATAGACAGCTCTCAGATATAGGAAAGGAGAAACTATACATTGATTAGAAAAAAAGCTTGTTAACCGGATGTGGAAGGCAAAAAGAGAATTAATTTTCCATTGCTTAAGAAAGGAAAACTGGTGAATAAGACGGAGAGATCAGAAAGGAATATGAAGAGGTAGAGTTCAGCAGACGATATAAACTTCAATTACATAATAAGAGCAAAATCAGAAACAACTCAATCTTTGTTCAACACGAAAGCAGATAAAGGGAACAGAAGAAAACAAGGCATCATCAATGTCAAGAAGAATATGCTCTATGAATCACCTAAGACACCAGATAAAGGTTATGTTTTTCTCTTCTTCTTTTTTTTTTTTTCATTTTCTATTGGATGGGTAGCGCAGAAGAAATTAGGCTTTCTAACACAAGGCATGAGCTTCCAGAAAACATAGGTAATCAAATCAACCCACCTGCGACTTGACTCAACATTCCAAAAGGAAATGTCCTCTCAAATTTAGAGAACTCATTATTCTTCCACTTAAACCAGTGCTTAGAATGTATCTCCAAAATCAGTGTCACAAGGCATCTCGCAGGATTTAACGAGGAGGAAGTGCTTATATTGCTGATCTCCCAAGAAGAAGCTACAATTTAACATAGTTTAGTCAGGAACAATCAGCAACGCTTAAGAATGCGCAGGTTATCGTAAATTTAATCTAGAAATGCTAACATCAAAATTCATAAAATTTTCATGATATCAGCAATGTCTTGAGAACTGTAGCAAGAATAATGTTACTCATGCATCATGCATCCAGGATCAGCATGACTAAATAAACACACAAACCCATTACAGAAAAAGTAAGGTTCATGAATGATAGAAACAGTATCAGATCTTTTTTTGATTAATCTTCCAGTACTAGATCTTTAATGACATGGAGTTTCTTACGGTTAATTTTTATACGTCGATATCCACTTTTTGGAGGCCGCTTCTTGTATTCAGTTGGAAAATGCAAGATCGCTGCACCAAATGTAGAAAAATATCAGTCAATGGAAGCATAATAGAAAAAAACAAGTTGAACAGCATATGATATGGCTGGAATTCCGAAAACATAAATTCTATCCTACTCTATTTCTTTAGAGATAATATGGCATGAAGAAAACAAAGAGAAAGAACCTCAAAGACAAAAAATACTATCCAGTGCCAGCGGAACATCCTGCCAGAACACTCATCAGATCAATCATACATGTAATTGCAACTATACTTCAGAAGCTCTCGGACATAGTTTCAATAAAATTTGCACAAGGACACAAGACTTGCATTTATGCTGAGGTGTCAGCAAATTTAAGCAAATGCACTGATTCAGGCACATTATTCTTACTTTTTACCAGCAAAAAATGAGCTTATTAGTAAAGCTAGATCAAATCAAGTAACCAGAAATTGGAGGATGAACTCTTTCCACCTATTCAAGAAAAAAGAGAACTAGCAAATAAACAAAGAAACTAGAGTCACAAGCTGATGAGTTCTCCCAAAATATTAAGATTAGGTAGTTAAGACGACAAAAAGTTTTGAGCTCGAAGATATGAGCCACATGTTGTCTTTCTACTGAAATAAAGGTTCAGCCAAGGTAAGCTCATACTTCAAAGTTCATCAACAATTTTTCTATATAAAAAGAACAAATGAAACAGTTAAAAACTAAGAAGCAGTTCTAATAGACGGTGATTAAAGTTGCGCTAGCACATAATACAGAAGAGCTTGGTAGAGAGAAAGCTCAGGATCCTCACTATATGTTCCATCTTGACCATGAAACCACCTCCGAGAAAAGAAAAAATCTCTCTTCGATTGCCACCTGCAAAAGAGCATCTGTGATGCATTAAAAGAAGAAGTAGACTCAAGGACACCATATTGCAAAGACCTCCAGACATAAAGAGAAGAATCATCCATATCAAAAGGGTTGAAAAAATGATAACATTACACTACACACCAATCAAGAAAGCAAGTTATACATACAAAGAGGACAAGAAAACAAGGTTTGCTGTTGCATGTACAAAACCTAAAATAATACATTCACCATAGTATCAACGTAGATTCATGACCAATATTGTTTCTTCTATTACTTCACTCGTTTGTGTTCTCCTTAATCTTAGCTAATAATAGAATCACCTAGTTTTTGAATTCAACTGTTCATAGATGCTAGTATTTCTTCTATTCTGTTTCTACATTGCTTACAAATCCAAATGCTATCTTTTTTTGATAAGGTAAATTGTATTAACAAAAGGGAGAAAAACTCCCGTATACAAAAAGTATACCAAAAAGTAAAGAATTTACATCAAAACATGATTCTCTACAAAAGACGCCCAATTTTCTAAACAAGTAGGGGCTATATGAGTGCACCAAAAAGCGATCAAAGATAAAAGACTATTCTTAAGGTGGGAAAAAGGAGACTCAATCCCCTTAAACGCTCTCCTATTTCTCTCCCCCCAAACTATCCACATGAGAGTTAACGGGGTAAACTTCCACGCCTTTTGCCTTCTTCTCCTACGAAAGCCGACCCAGCTATGTAACAAGTCTCTTGTTGTGCTTGGCATCACCCATTGAACACCAAAAAGATTCAGGATAACCCTTCACAAACTCGAAGACACGGGGTAATGTAACAAAAGATGATCAACTTCTTCCCCTGAGCTTTTACACATATAGCACCAGCTAACGAGTGTAATACCTCTCTTACGCAGATTTTCAGCAGTCAAGATCAATCCCCTCGCCGCTAGCCATGCAAAAAAGCACACCTTCATAGGCGCCCTAGGAATCCAGATCGAGGAGTGTGGGAAAGGGGCCTCCCCTCACCAACATACTCTGGTATAAGAACTTTACGGTGAACAAACCATCTCCCCTCAACCCCCATCTCCAAGAATCACAAGAAGGCTGGGGCCTGTCTTGCCCATAAAGCAGTTCCAACAAACTTTGGAGCTCCCTAATCTCCCAATCTTGCATGTTCCTACTAAATAAGAGGTCCCATACAACCCCCTTCATGCTCCTTGTGAATATGTTGAACCATCAATTCTTTCTGATTTGAAACTCTGAAAACGTGAGGGAAAGAGACCCTCAGAGTATCCTCTCCACACCACTTGTGGTTCCAAAAGCTGATTCTCCTTCCATCTCCAACCCTGAAAGTGATGTTGCCACTGAAGGCTTCCCAATTCTTCACGATGTTCCTCCACATGCCACACCCGAATGGTGTTCTAATTGCCTTGGTCCTCCAAACCTCTCTCATGGAATCGTACTTTTCTACTATTACCTCCCTCCATAAAGCGTGCTCCTCTATCCCGAATCTCCACAACCACTTCCCCAACAAAGCTATGTTAAACACCTTAAGATCTTTTACTCCAAGTCCATCCCACATTTTTGGGGAAGTGACGGTCTGCCAATTCACCAAATGAAATTTTCTAGTTCCATCCACCGCATCCCAAAGAAAATTCCTTCGAAGACGCTCCAGTTTTTCTGTGATGCTCACAGGTGCTTGCAACAGGGACAAGTAATAGGTGGGCATACTCGATAAGGTGCTTTTAATAAGCACTTCCTTTCCGCCTTTTGACAAGTACCGTTTCTGTCAGCCTGCTAATCGTTTTTCAACCCTTAAGATCACTAGGTTCGAAACCGTAGTATCCTTATGCGAAGCACCCAATGGAAGCCCCAGGTAAGTAACGGGAAGAGAGCCCACCTTACGTCTAAGAACATTAGACAAAGCACCAATATTGGCGACCTCACCCACCGGAAATATCTCACTTGCTGAGATTGATTTTGAGTCCTGATACTATCTGAAACCACACCAAAACCTGCTTCAAGTAGGACAACTGATCCATATAAAAAATCAGGGTGTCGTTCGCCAAAAGTAAATGAGACACTCTTAGGGCACTATGCACCCCAATCGGAGCTGAGAGGCCTCTCAAGAAACCTCCGCCCGCGGCCCGGTCCATCATTTTACTCAAAGCATCCATTACTAGAATGAATAGCATGGGGGATAGGGGATCACCTTGCCTGAGACCCCTGGAGCTGCCAAAGAAACCACACGGGCTACCATTGACCAGGACCGAGAATCTGACCGAGGAAATGGAGATCTTGATCCATCCACTCCATCTTTTCCCAAACCCCATCCGCAGCATAATGAAATCCAGGAACTCCCAATTGACATGGTCGAAAGCCATCTCGAGGTCCAACTTGCAGAGGATGTCGGGTTCTCTATTTTTCCTTCTAGAGTCCACAAGTTCATTAGCCACCAGAGTAGCATCCAGGATCTGCCTACCTTCCACAAACGCATTTTGGGAGGACGAAAATGACTCGTCAAGAACCTTCTTGAGTCTATTGGACAACACTTTTAGAGATAATCTTATAAATGCTTCCCACGAGACTAATAGGCCTGTAGTCTCTGATGCAAGACGCCCCTTCCTTCTTAGGCACAATAGTAATGAAAGAAGCATTAAAGCTCCTTTCGAAAACACCATTCGCGTGAAAGTATTCAATGGCTTCCATCAACTCCCCCTTAATAGTGTCCCAACAATGCTGGAAAAAGGCCAAAGAGAATCCATCAGGCCCAGGGGTGGGCCTTGTCACCAGCACAACTCGACACAGCCTTGTGCACCTCCCCCTCCCCAAAAGCCCTCTCCAGTCACTCACTGTCCCCCTCTTAGGCACAATAGTAATGAAAGAAGCATTAAAGCTCCTTTCTAAAACACCATTCGCGTGAAAGTATTCAATGACTTCCATCAACCCCCCTTAATGGTGTCCCAACAATGCTGGAAAAAGGCCAAAGAGAATCCATCAGGCCCAGGGGTGGGCCTTATCACCAGCACAACTCGACACAGCCTTGTGCATCTCTTCCTCCCCAAAAGCCCTCTCCAGCCACTCACTGTCCCCTTCCCCTATGTGATTGAACTCAATCCCCCCCAAAGTCGGCCTCCAATTCACTCCCTCTTTATATAAGTTCTCATAAAACCCCATTATCACCCTGTTTACCTCCTCCTCTCCCTCAATCTTTACCCCATTCACTACTAAGAACTCTATGAAGTTTCTCCTTCGGTTTGCAACCGCAACCTTGTGGAAGAACTTCGTGTTCGAATCCCCCTCCTTTAACCAGAGCGCCCTCGATTTTTGCCTCCAACTGGTCTCCTGAGCTATTGCTAACTCAACCAGTTCCCTCTTAACCTCCCCCTATCTCACTTTCTCAAATTCATCTAGCTCCCTCGCCCCTTCCCCTCTCTCCAAGCCCCCCAATTCATGCATAAGCTCCCTCATTTTAACCTCCACCCTCCCAAATACCTCCTTATTCCACCGAATAATATCCCTCTTGAGTAATTTAAGTTTCTTCAAAAGACGGAATGAAGGTGTCCCTGATACATCATAGCTTGACCACCATTCTTTCACTCTGTCACCAAATCCTGGCACTTTCAACCACATGTTCTCAAACCGGAAAGGAGCATGCACCCCCCTCCCTCTGCATCCATCTAGAAAGATAGGCAAATGATCAGAAGTCAATCTGCAGCACATTCAGCACCAGCTCATCTCAGGAAGGAGATACCAAAAATCTATCAAGTCTGGACCTTGAATTGGAATCCTGCGCCCTGAAGCAAGTAAACATTTCCCCTGACAGAGGAAGGTCAATGAGAAAATGATCATTGATGAAGTTAGAGAACTCCTCCATAACCCTCGAAATCAAACTACACCCTAACCTCTCCTCCGGGAACCTGATAGTGTCAAAACCTCCTCCTAAAACCCATGGAATGTCCCATGCCTCCATAGCATTGGCCAGTTCCTCCCAGAAAGACACCTTGGACCCTTCTCCTACCGGTCCGTATACTCCCCCAAATCCCCACTCAACCCCACTCACTCTATCTTTAACAAGAGCTGCGAAAGAGAACACTCCCTTCTTAATCTCCTTTACCTCCAAGCTCCTATCATCCCACATAAGGAGAATGCCCCCGGCACTTCCCGCTGCTGGGACCCAATCATATTTCACCCAACTACCGCCCCAAACACTCCTCGCAATTGCATCCGACAAAACCTCCATTTTGGTCTCCTAAAAACAAACTAAGTTGGCACCCCACTCTCTAACTCCCACTTTGATGATGGCCTTTTTGTTTGGGTCATTCATCCCCCTCACATTTCATGAAAGAATCTTAACTTCCATACGCAACAATTTCCCCATTTCCCCCACCCTCCCTGGCCGAACTCCCTTCCTCCCTGTCATACACCCGGTCCCTTCTCTGGTATACCATTGCATCCCCTAAATTATTTTGCTTTTCACCTTGACCCAACTCCCTCCCTGCACCATCATGAAAAGACTATTGCTCAATCTCCCTTAACAGTTCTAACACCCTATCTTCCTTCCCTTCAAAAGAAACACCTAAAAATTTTCCAAAGTTTAAAATTTTATCATCCATCCAGTAAGACATACCCCTCCCCCCCATCCTCCCAATGCCGCAATAGGACAAGCATCTTCTACTTCTACCTTTTCCTTGCTCTTACCAGAGGAATACACGACCATAACATTGTTGGTAATAGGAACTTTAGGTGTCGGAAAATGCCCACCTTTGCCTTGGGAGGCACCAACCACTAAAATTGCCAGCCCGTTGCTATTTGGAAGACCAAAAACACCAGAAGAACAGCGAGAAGGAAGAGAGCAAGAATCCGGCGGCAGCAGATTTTCCGGGACTACTGTTACGGTACCAAAATCAATTGAGGCAGGCGCAACGATCTCCCCAGAAGGAGGAGCACGGAACGACATCTCAACATAACTACGCACACTAGAAGAGGAGGGAAAGATGGAGCCGGGGCCACCAGTGGTGGATGGCCGGAGAAACGCACCACCAGCTTTAGCCGGCGCTGCCCCAGAAGCGGGGGCCTTCGTAGAGGAGCGCAGGTTGCCGGAGCTTGGTAAAGGAAGGTCGACAACACTGGGCAGAGCGTCAATGACCCAAGAAGAAGGAGCGATTTCTCCAATGGGCTTAGGAGCCACTTCAGTCGCAGCTTGATAGATTCTAGGCCCCTTAGGATCAATTCGAATAGAATTGGGATAAGTGGATGGGCCCATGCGTGGAGGCCCAGATCTATTCCTCATGAGACCTGGGCTGGCCCCACGGAAATTGAAAGAGGACCGGCCCAATCTGTCTTTCCATCCCGATTCACTAACCCATGGATATTCTCGTCTTTTCCTCCTATTAAAATTTTGTCTTCTTCTTCCAAATTCAACCTTCCCGTCTCTTCTCGATCTGATGGATGTTTCCGGCTGAGACCACTGTTCTGGCGAGCCCCTTTTGCCCACCTCCAAAGACAGATTTCCCCTCCTCTCCCTTCTACCAGATCTTCCCTTTTCTTCCGCCATTACCAGAGGCATAAACATAGGTCGAGATTCAGGGCTCAACCAAACCCTATAACTCAAGTAGTAGTCTTCCACCACTGTGGAGACAGGGATTCTGCCCACGTTTCTCACCACAATCCTCACTCGCGAAAGATCGTATAAGCTACAAGTGACATCGATAAACCCCCCACAGATTTTCCCAATTCTTGAATAGGTCAAGACACCAAAGATGCACCGGGAGACCCACCATGTTGACCACCATCGTTTCTCTGAGGAAACGAAGGTTGAGACACCCGTCAGGCTCCACCCATCTGTCTAGTTTCAGGAAGTTACCATCTTTTTCTTCTAACAAGAACTTCTGCAGCTTGGGACTCGTCGACAAAGCGAAAGAGATATTGCGTGTCCCCTAGTTGCGAGATTTTCAGCCCGTCCTTGACGTTCCATTCCTCTGCTGCCCAGTTTCTAACAGCCTCTGAAGAACCAACCCATTTAGAGAAAGACCCAATCAAACAAGAGTCCAAAAAACTCTTACACCTGAGAGTATGCTCCTCAGGCAGTGAGAAATGCGGCTCTTGCCCTACGTCCAGCTTTCGAAGACATCTTCCCCCAAGTTTTAAGGCTGGCCAAGAGGCAGCTTTGGTGAAAGACATGTTTTCCAACTTTCTAGATTCTAGAGAGAAGTAGGAGCTTCTCTCTCTAGAATCCATCTCACGTAACCTAGAGTGGTGGCAAATCATCATCCATCCAAATGCTATCTTCTGCTTCTCAACCTCCTTTTCCATTCTTCTTTCTCATACATAAAAGTGTTATAAAGCTTCAACAAGCATCTTACTGACCGGAGTTCTCTTTGGATACCATATTCCCTTCTTATTTCCTGGTGAATGCTTTGAATCTTACTACCGTAAATCTCTAAACACCTCAATCTTGGATACAGCCCCAACATTTCTTGATGTATCCTTATGCCCCCCTCCATTATTTAATTTTATAATATCTTTTAATTATGGCCAAATACATAGACAACCCCTTAAAGTTGGTCCCAAATTCCATTTAAACACTCCAACTAACACTTGTACCTGTTGAACACTTTAACCCCAATAGAAGTGTACCTATTGAACCCACCCGCTGATGTGGCAAAAGAAGTGACTTTTACCCAAACTTTGAGCGCGTGACTACTTAAATATAATAATATTTTTTTCCTTTCTTCTTTATCCGTATCTCCTTTCTCTGTCTAATACCCACTTCAGAAGTGGCCGGTGACATCGTCGGTAGAGAGCACTGCAACAATTTTGAAGATGACCTGGTAGTGTGAAGGTGTCGTTAAAAGGATGGTGGTCTTGAATTGACTGTCTGGTTATTGTCGATAATGGTCCCAAGAGATGGTGGTGAAGATGCAGTGTATTCGGTGGTGTATATGATGGCCGAAAGAGACGATGGTTTAATGTGAAAGCACAACAAAAATATGTCTTGGTAGTGAAATGACCTTAATGGGTTACAGGTTTTGCTTAGATGGTTTAATCACTGGAGAAGATGAAGGCAATATTGATGCAAAAATGGAGGTAATTGTATGAAATAGAAAAGCAATATTGATATTGGTGGTGAACCGGTGTCTACAATGGAGTTTTTAATTAGAAAATGTGATTCTTTTTTTATAAAAATGTTGATTGTTTACCTTAATTAGAAAATGGAGTTAATATTGGACCATTCAAGCTTCTGAATTTTTCCATTGAAAGAGAAGCTATTGATTGTTTAGTCGGAAAGCATTGACATCGCCGGGAGGGGGAATAGCAGTGGGGTTCTTTTCTCTTTCTTTTGTCTTTTTGTTTTTTGTTTTTTCCTAAGGCATTTTTTAGATTAACAAAACAACTTGGCTTGTTTTTATTCATTAATTTTGCCATGTCACGTGCGTGCAGTTCACTCACCTAATTTTACTTCCACACATTATGAGAGGTGTTCAATAGGTACACTTCTATTGGGTTAAAGTGTTTAATAGGTACAAGTGTTAGTTGGAGTGTTTAAATGGAATTTGGGACCAACTTTAAGGGGCTGTCTATGTATTTGGCCTTTAATTATCTTATCCATTTTTTCTGTCACTGAGGGTTTAACTGTAACTTGGTGTTTATGAGTACTGTAATGAACTTAAGGCAAGTGGATATGCGAAGCACATTCAATCTTCAACTCCTCTCGTGGAATTTTTTCTCTACTTCTTCTTCCAATTCATTTGCTTCTTTCTCTTTTCTCTTCTTTTTCTGTCACTTACTGTTACATTCTTTAACTTTAAGCTTACATTTACAAATTCCTATTAGCCAAAGCATAATCGCACAGCAACCCATCTGATTCATTGACTCAACTAGCTTTTACTAGTCCACCAAAGATGCAATTAGCAGCAGAAGGAGCTTCTTAGAAGCAGCCATATCCAATACGTATAGAGGGGAAATACTAGTCAGCCACTTCATCCAACATGATGTCTCTTATAGCTCTTCAATCAGATTTTAAATGGTGTTTCACAGTTCTCAAAACTTATACCCTTGCGCAGCACCATTAAGAAGCAGAATATGAATGGTTGCAACTTACCAGGAAAGTTTTCTGAGATCAAGTGTCCCATAAACAACATCGCAGTGACCATCCAAAGATTCTACCAACTCCAGGTCCCCTGTTAATGTATCCCACCTGCAAGATGACTATTAGGCAGGATTGTGGTTTATAATTCCACAACTTTCAAGCATTCGGAGGAACATACTCATATCTGCGACGTCGATCAAGACCCAAAAGCACGTCAAAGACAGTATCTGCACTAGCTTCGACAACAGCAATGGCCTTGACAAGAACTCCTTTGCCAGTCTACAGGAAAGGAGAAGAGAGCAATGCCAGATAAGTGTTTGATTGTACGAATAAAACGCAGGATAATATGAAAGACCTTGAAAATGAGCATGTCAGACAAGTTTTTGACTGTATAAATAAAACCCAGACAATGTGGAATCCTTGAAAAATTTCCTTGGCAATGTTTCACATAAAAAGATATGAAGAGATAGATGACAAAAGAAAGGGACAGAAACTTATATCTACCTTTCATTTCATTGATATCAAATCATTAGCTACCTAATCAAAGAAGAATATTAAATCATTAAAGGGAAGCCCGGTGCATTGAGCTTCCGCTATACGCGGGGTCCGAGGAAGGACCGGACCACAAGAATATTAAATCATTAGCTTCTGGAAATTCATCTTAGTCTCCTTTTACTACTTGTAACCATAATTTTGTTGTAGAGTAGAAGCAATTTGCTTATGCTACAGTAAGTAGCCAATCAAAATGACTTCTTCCCTTTCTCGTGATACTCAGCAAGATGTCATATTAATCAGAAATCAGAATCACTGACGAAGGAATTAGAAAACATAAGTCATAAGAGCATATACTACTGGATCAGTTTCTTCGATCCTGAAGGTCGTCCCAAGATTAAGATAATTTAATGCAGATATATATTTTTCATAGTTTAATAAACAAAAAAGATCACATACATCAGTACAGCAACTAAACAGTAACCTTCATAAGATTGGTTAAAGTTTTTAAAGATGTATCATATCTTTTAATATGCACCAATAAACAGCAGTCTAGACACCCCAATACCGTATAAACTTGGAATCACGACAGTAAATCCAGTGACATGGCAGATACCTTTTTGTTTGCCATATCTTCAAATATCCGAACACCTACACTACAAAGAAGGTGGGAAACAACATTAGAAAACGAATTACAACATTTGAAGAAGGCAATATTTTAGAAGCATAGAAGGTAATTTATAGAAAAATATCGTCCAACTCTAAAATTCAAGTAAAGATCTACCGGAAAAAGATCATTCTAAAATCCTAAAGCAAAATTTTCTCTTTCCCTTTTATACAACTAATCAAGAATAAGATATCCGAAAGCACATACTGCGCCAGGAAGATAGCTAATATCTTCCTTTAGCATGATAACCTGAAAGTTAGCCAATTTCCTCTCCAAGCTTTGTTTCTGTATTTAAGCTCCATTTATTTTTATTTTTTAAAAATTCTAATCCAATAGCTTATTAAAATATTACTTATTTTATTGAAGAAGATGAAAAAACATACCATCAAGAGTACGAACGCATTTCCACTCATGTGCTTCAATTACATCTGCACCATCTGCTTCAAAGTACACATCTGATTCACCATTGGCACCTAAGCTTGAGGCTTGGCGCAAAAGGTTCTCGGGACCTATGGATTAGAGAACATTTTAGCAAATTTATTTTTATTTTGAATGTTCAGATTCACACATTAAGTACACTGTGGGTTGATTATATTGAGGATAGCATCGCCATCATTTGACACAACAATCAAAAAACAAAATTTTATAAAGCAACATAATAAAAGATAAAATAAAATACTAGTTAATAAGATAAAAGAAGCTATTCTAAGCTAGAAGAGGCAAAAATCATAATTTTCACAGACTACCACCAACAGTTCCCTCGCTCCTCACCTTGTCCTATTCTTATCAGCTTCTTCAAACCATGTGCATACCGGCGTACTCTAGGTCGATGTCCATCAAGGTTAATCCTTCAACAGATAGAATTAATTACATGAGATACAGCAACTATTTAAAAATATAGCAGGGAAAAGAATCAAGTATATAAGAAGCAACATCACAATGGGCTCAAGCAACAAGTCAAAGAGTTCAGGAAAACTTAGCACATATATACACACGATTCAAATCATAAATTAGTAAGGCTTCTACTAATCATTCTCCGGATCGTTGCGTCGTTTACCTTAAGGAAGAAAATAGAAGAGGGGAGGGATGTAAGAGGTACTTCAAATACAAATGAGATCATCTATTCACTGAGATAAGCCTAATTTCTCCGATTCAATCATAGGGATAATCTGTTCGTCCAAGCGATCATTTTGTTCTTTAATCGTGGCCAATTCAAGTTGATCCAAGGCTCTTTCGATCTCGGACCGATCCCCTGGATCTTCTTCAGCCGCGGGAAGACTTGGTTCTGTCGAAGAGCTAACACCCCTTCCAGCGTCTCCGCCGTAAAGAGGAATGTCCTCCATTAAAGAAAGCAGCCAATCGAGGGAATCGAGAAATGGAATGGTCCAAGTAAAGAAAAAGTTCATAAGAAAGGAAGCAATGAAAAGTACTACCAAACTCTTGAAAAATCTCTGAAAAATCGAAGAGAGACGACGAAGGATATTCATGATATTTCGAGTGTGATCAGACAACCAAAAATCAAACAATAACAGAGCTACTACGATTGCGACAACCATCGCATAGCTATTCGGAGTTGCACTCAGAGACTTACGATTCCTCGAACTCGCTGAACACTTTCTATATCTATCTGTCTTCATAGAATTTCCGCTATCTGTCTTGAGTTAGACAAGCACAGGCCTATCTTAGCTCCCGGTGACCTGCTTCGGGAGACCTTTTCGAACCGCAGCATGGGGAATGTCCTCTCTCTGGCTAGGCTCTATTGGTCTGAGGATGCCCTTTCTTTACTAGAGGAGGAGTAAAGAAGACACTTACATACGTAATTCTAGAGGTGAACCAGCTTGGTCGGTATAATTTTTATGAATCTAGCAAAAGGAAGGAAATGATGCTTTTCTTAAGGCAATCCATAAGTAAGAAATAGAATGAGGAAGAGAGAGGACCCCTCGGAATGGTATGTGGGCCTTCCTCAAGCAATCCCCTATGACTCAACCTTTGTTCTTGTGCAAAAGCGTCCTCCCCTTCCTTCCTCTTTTTCGAGCTCACTAAGGCAAGCGGCGCCCCATTTGTGTCTGTCTGCGATCGTGCCTAGCTGGGCAGTTCATCAGGAGCTGCTATCTGGGACCAAGCACTAAGCACTCTTGATTTTCTTTTTCAATTGATTTCTAAGAGGATTGGCAAATCTCACTGTGCCTAACACATCTAATTGGAAGTGGAATGAAGATAATGCGCTTTACCCTTTCATTTGTAGCTGGATTACCCCTGGGCTAACTTAACTTGAATCTGTTCTCTTTAGTTTTTCACTAAGCCTNATGGTTCTGTCGAAGAGCTAACACCCCTTCCAGCGTCTCCGCCATAAAGAGGAATGTCCTCCATCAAAGAAAGCAGCCAATCAAGGGAATCGAGAAATGGAATGGTCCAAGTAAAGAAAAAGTTCATAAGAAAGGAAGCAATGAAAAGTAACAGAAGAAGCATCTTTTTCAACAAGACAGTCTGGACATACTCGCTCTCTAACTTCAGTTTATCTCTTGCACTCTGACCTCTTGAAAGCTCATAATCTGCCTGCGACGAAATAGTCCAGTATGAGAAACAACAGTTAAATCAAAGTAACATGGCCAAATTCTTTCATGAGCATGATGTTATGGTAGTTTGGGATCAAAATTATATTTTAAAAAAAAACTGCTTTCGGGAGAAAACTAATGGCTAGATTCTGTTTTTGTATTAATTTCCTCAGACAAGAGTGGGTTGCTCTAGTGGTAAGCACCCTCCACTTCCAACCAAGAGGTTGTGAGTTTGAGTCACCCCGAGAGCAAGGTGGGGAGTTCTTGGAGGGAGGGAGCCAAGGGTCTATCGGAAACAGTCTCTCTACCCCATGGTAGGAGTAAGGTCTGCGTACACACTACCCTCCCCAGACCTCACTAGTGGGATTATACTGGGTTGTTGTTGTTGTTGTTCTTTCCTTTAATCTCAGAAACCACAAATTCAGTATTTTGCATATGTAGATGAACTAAAAGTACACCTTCCTCCTGAAAAGATTGACCTAATTTGACTAGCACAAAATGTAGAAGAAGAAAATTTGGTCAAAGAGGAAAAAAGAAATTTCCAGTCCCTCGTATGTGTTGTCTACACTTTCCTTCTCTTTATTTGCTATACTACAACTCAAGTGATTATACATTTGCAAGGGGAATGGCACATGAAAGTTAACAAAGATGTTAAACTCAGCTGGTTCCATCTAAAATTAGATCAAATCGTCACGACTAACAAGTTCAAGGTCAAATCAGCCAAATTGGATCAAAGTGCAAGCCTTCTCTTGCATAAAACATAGCATTACAATTATACACAGAAAAGTTTAGAACTGTGGAGAGCATTAAAGTCTTAAGGGCGAATGGAGTAGCACCTTTTACATGCAATAAGCTGAGTGTGAAAACCATGTAAATAATATATGAACAAAGGAACAAGAAAATCAAGTCAATAACTCCGATCATGTCGTACCTGTTGTTTTGCTTGATCAAAAGCCTCCATCCATTTTCGGACCTCACCAGGCGAAGCACAAGCAATCTTACAGCAATAAATTTTCAATCAAGTATTAGCCTCCTCAATATAAAATAACCTATGAAACTCGCTAACTCCATCAATGAGGAAATTAAGAATAATTGAGAGAGAATAGCATAGAAGAGTTGATGGAAACGCTTTGGATTTAAAGACGAAATGGATTCATACACCTAGTTGATGACAACATGAACCAGAGAGCATATCAATATATAAGTACTTTTCTGTGGGTGATTGACAAATTTGTTACTTTGTTATATATCAAAAGAACACTAGGAAAATGTCAGCAAAAGAAGATAAAAGCATGTTCATTGTCTCTCTTCCTCCTGATGATAATAAACAGGAGTGAAAATACTATCTTCAACTACATCTACAATCAATCGACGAGGCCTGAAATATTCAGCATATGTTGACAAGCAAAATTTTGAACAACTCTATCTCTTTTAAGTGGTAAGAACTTTTTATTAACAAAAGAAAGATAAGCAGCATCATCTTTATTAATGATATATAATGCATAAAGAATGTCCCACTTACTTCTCCCCTTTTCGACTCATCCAACCGATTTTGAAACCTCAACACATAGAGATCCTAGAAAAGGACAAAAGAAAAAGATAATATCATTGGATATACGCCAAGAAAATTATCAGGAAGTACATGATGTACCAATTAAAAGAAAGGCCAAATTTATGTTGTAGGATCAGAGGATCAATGTTAACGGTTCTGAGCCTCACCCCATGGTTAACTCTTCGACGGCCCAACTCCTCCACCATAAGCGTGTGATTTATAACACCCCTCCTTATTGGTTTCTGCAACAAGGATGTAATAACATAAGTCACATCGTTCTTGTACAGAAAATAATCGGTTACTAAAATACTCCTTTCCTGGTGTTGTGATTAAACACGACAATACTTGTATTCTATGAAGCAATTGTTCGATACATGCTTGACAATGAATGTAAGGAATGGGCTATGCATGTGAACTATAGAAGCATTGCCACTAAAGATGGCCAGCAAGTTCTGGGTATACAAAGAAACAGAAAGAAGACAAAATTTGAAAAAGTTAAGATGATTGCCAAGGTTTACATAACCGGATATCTCTCAGGCAACATAAAGGTGTTCCCTTGCAAAAAGTAGTTATATTCACAAAGAATATGTGGTTTTCCATTGGTTAGGTGTTTCCTAGAAAGAGCTCCAAGCACTCTGTAACCAATGGAAAACCACATATTCTTTATCAGCATATAACATATAATCCAGATACCAGTTCCTCCTCATCTTTTACAAAGTCGTTTCTGACCTCACAGTTGTAGAGCTCTCCAAAAAGCTTTAGTCTAGGCATAACTGTGTTGCAAGGATTCTTACTTTTTATTCACTCTTTAAGTTCTACTTGTTTTTCCTCTGCAACCGATCTATCAGTTAGCATTTACAGGAAAATGGGCACATCACTATATTGCACAAATTATTTCAGGACAAGAACAAATTTAATGATAGAGTTCACACGGAATAATTAACAAGAAGTTGTTCTGAGGGAGGACTACAACAACAACAACAGCATACCCAGTATTATCCCACACTGTAGGGTCTGGGGAGGGTAGTGTGTACGCAGACCTTACCCCTACCTTGTGAGGATAGAGAGGTTGTTTCCAATAGACCCTCGGCTCAAGACTTCTGAGGGAGGACTACAACAACAACAACAGCATACCCAGTATTATCCCACACTGTAGGGTCTGGGGAGGGTAGTGTGTACGCAGACCTTACCCCTACCTTGTGAGGATAGAGAGGTTGTTTCCAATAGACCCTCGGCTCAAGACTTCTGAGGGAGGACTACAACAACAACAACAGCATACCCAGTATTATCCCACACTGTAGGGTCTGGGGAGGGTAGTGTGTACGCAGACCTTACCCCTACCTTGTGAGGATAGAGAGGTTGTTTCCAATAGACCCTCGGCTCAAGACTTCTGAGGGAGGACTACAACAACAACAACAGCATACCCAGTATTATCCCACACTGTAGGGTCTGGGGAGGGTAGTGTGTACGCAGACCTTACCCCTACCTTGTGAGGATAGAGAGGTTGTTTCCAATAGACCCTCGGCTCAAGACTTCTGAGGGAGGACTCATCCACAAAATATGTTGAACAAGAAAAGAGAATTGCAATATACTTTTAAGTACATTGCATGAAAGTAACCCAAACTATGACAATGAGGACGATGGGTAACTTTCGTGAAGCAACAAAAATCTACTCATCTTCCTTTCACTTTCAGCTACATATATGTAGCAGCATCCCCACATCAACAGTACTCTATATAGCACCTCAAGAAGGTGTTCCAAATGGCACCTCTTCAGATAATGCTAGAAATTCCTTAAATTTTCTACAAGCATACAAATCTATAAACAAGACTAAAAAGACTCCTAGTAAATATAGGACCTAAAATAAACATCCAACATGATTAAACCTTAACCCCACTAATTGGTATCCCCTATATGATCTTTTTCTTCCATTGTGCTCTATTCTTCACTAAATCTGCATGGATTCCAAGAGATTGTAGGTCTTTCGAGATAACTCTCTTTCAAGCGTTTCTATGTCTACCTAGTTCCTCTTCAACACCTTCAATCACTGTGGTTTCAATTTTCATACCTACGGACCGATACATGTGAAGATCGACCTAGGATCCATGTCAAATGACCTTCTCTTATTTTATTCTTTATGTGTGCTACTTGCACCTTCCGCAAAATGTAATCATTCCGACTGAATTTGCATCCAAAGAAATCTATTTTTGTGATACCACAAGCATTAACAATGTCTCCACATCAATTCACTTGTCTGCTAAGTCGTGAAGGTACACTTTGATTCCTTGTGCTTCTTAACATAAAGATGACAACTTTGATCATCCACATGAATCTTTGTTTAATTAAAACAAACTCTAAGCACTTATCTTGCATTACCACATACACTAAATTTTCTACAACCATTTCAAGCAAACCCAACTCAAGAAACACTTAAGGGTCGTTTGGTTTGAAGACAAGTTATGCTGAGATTAGTTATACTGAGATTAGTTATGCTGGGATAAGTTATCCTGGAATTAGATCTTATTGACTGTTTGGTACATTGTATTAATCTGAGATTATCAATTTACTGCTTTATCCCGGGATAACTTATACTGGGATTACTTTTCCACCCTATGACAGGCATAAGTTATCCCGATATTATTTTTAATCCTGGGATAATTTATCTCAGGATTAGTAACCAAACAAAGGATAAGGCGGTACTCAATTTTTATCCCAGAATTATTTTTGCTTATCCATCACAACAAACGACCTCTTAAAGATTCCAACTAATCCAAAAGGGTCTCATCTCACAACTCAAAATCTTCCCTCTATAGCCATTCGTGAATCATCATTTAAGCCATATCCTATTGGTCTAATTTTAATCCACTTAACATGATACAAACTACTCATATCCACCTAGCGGTAAGAGCGCAGGTCGTAATGTGTGGGGTTAGATGCACATCACGGATTCAAACCCTGCCGCAAACAAAAACCTGACACATAAGTGGAGAAGGATCAGAGGCGGAGCTAGCATACGCCTTATGGGTTCGGCCGAACCCAGTAGTTTTGGCCAAAACTATGTATTTGTCTTAAGAAATGTATTGAACATGTACAAATTATTAATTTAGAAACCCAGTAATTTAAACGGACTACAATCCCGAACCCATAAGCTTCAAATTCTGACCCCATCTCCGAAAAGGATAGAGGGGCGGGGCTATTATCCAACCGAGTTTTGAACGGTGCGCCACTGACCCTTGAATATTTCTCAATTATCAAGAAACTTAAGTGCCAGGAACAAGAAACTAATTAAGTAACAAAAGGCAAAAGCAACATATATTTGAAACTTACAGTGCCAGGATTTTCATGGGGGTCTCTTTTGTACATTTCCATGTACTTGCCACGTATGTACAAGAACCTAAGGTGACAATATTCATGCCCAATTGAATTAACACCCAAATGATAAACCCACCCAAAATATTCAAAACTATCGTTATTTCCACCTTTTTCATCAGCTCCACTCTCAGAACCACCACTCTCCGATGATTCACTCTTCACCTTTGGGAAAATTTGTGAAGCCATTTTTTCAAGAATTATGTAAAAGAATGATCTTGAAAATCAATGGAATAGAAAAAGAAACTGGGATTCTTTGCTTTGAGAATCAGAATGTAGAAATAGGATTTGTGGGGGACGGAGAATTTTGTTTGATTGTATGACTTTGTAATTAACGTGAAACAAAAAAGAAGTCAATGCAAGAGAAAATGGTTGAGTTGTAAATACCAAATTAGGAAAAGTACTCCCTTTTTCAAGAAATGATCATCTTTCTAATACGAAGTTTTAATTTTATGATTTGTGTTATTTGAGATATAAAATACTTATTTCAAAAGTAGTTAAGTAAATTATAATATCGAGCTTTTACATAAGACAGTTGAAAATGCTGACTCATAATATAAAGTAGACATGTTCCTTTCTTCATTTCTTCCTTTCTCCTCTTGTTCTTTGGTTGGACGACTTTGGAATATATAATTTTTTAAGAGTAAAAGGCTAGCCCGATGCCAGGGGCATTTAAGGTTCTTATAAGCCAATTTTTGTTTTCGGGTAAAAAGTGTTTTTTTTTTTTATCAAAAGTGTCTTTTGCCAAAAATTAAAGTGTTTGGCCGAAATTTTAGAAGGAAAAAAAATATTTTTGAGGAGAAGCAGAAAAATGTAGTTTCTCTTCAAAAGCACTTTTCTAAGAAGTATTTTTTAGAAAAATACACTAAGAAACAGTTTTTAAAATCTTGACCAAACACTAATTACCGCTTAAAAGTATTTTTTAAATTAATTAGTCAAACACAAACCGATTCTCACCAAAAGTACTTTTTTGAAAAGCACTTTTGAAAAAAAACACTTCTCAAAATAAGCAGATTTTAGAAGTTTGGTCAAACAGGTTATTAGTATCGAACTTATAATATGTTTAAAGTTATGGGTTTATGCCCACTATATATTACAATTTTAATAAATTTTTACACTAAATCTATATTCCGTTTTAAAGATATTGGATTCAGATGAACTCGGTATTATAAAATGGCATACGCCTCTACTCGATACACAAAATATCCCGTACAGATTTCAGGGTCGCACCTTAGGAGTGTGATGTGGACATCTCTCTAATACAAATATTCTTCAAATGATCAAACACATTCACACATAAATAATGTTACCGTCGTTCCAATATTGTTTTCATTTTCTTAAGAGTTCAACTACAATTTTTTAAACAAATGAGGGACATTGTCGGCAAGATGAGTGGGGACAGCTCAGTGTGATTTGACGAACCCCATGTTCATTGATTGGATGATTGATTAGTTGTGAAGATTTATGAGTATTTACTACTTTCTCTGACTCATTATTATTTTATGTTTGAATGTTTTTTTGCAGATTTTTAGGAGGCGTTTTGTATATAAAAATTTACAATTTTTGAAAAAAAAAATAGTATTTGGAGGTAAATTAAAAAATGGTATTTGAAATTTAAAATTATATTTGAACATGCATTTAACTTAAAATATTGCAGTTTTGTGAGTGAAAAAAATTAATTTAAAAAAAATTCATTTTCAATTTTTTTTCAAAAACTTACAAAATTTTATGGACAAACGGGTCCTTAGTAGCTTAATTATAAGAATATTAATACTAGTAATTTAAGTTATGTTTATCTCTTTAAAAAATATAAAAATAGTCTCGGAAATGTAACACCTCCAAAAGGAATGGAGTAAGATATTGTTGTTGTATTTAAATTATAATTCATAAAATATTGAAGAAACAAGATTCATACCGTGGACTTGTTGAAAAACGAAAATTATGTAGCAAAATATTTTTGTTGGATTTAAATTATATATATTGATACTACAAGCTATAAAAAATTATTTAACTAATTTTAGCAGGTTATTTATCACACTTTAAAATTTTCTTTTAACAAAAGGCACATATATAGATTAGTGGAAAATGATGCTTTATGCTATTAAAAAAAAAACAAATTCTAGTGGTCATAACCAAAGCATATTTTGCTTTATATTCGTTTTCAACTTAGAATTTATTCTTTTGAAAATGAAATATCATCCTTTCTCTGTTCCTTTCATTTGAGCCATATATTGTAGCTTAGACAGATGGAATTCTTCTTAATCAGGTATTCACTTTCTTATCAACTTCACCTAACAATTTTATTCGTGTAGCTTTTTCACTTCATTTTTTTGGTATATGATCTATTTTATTAATAATAGCTTTAATATTTTTATGTGACAAAAATATGTTCTGATTGCAAAATGCCAAAATTATTCAATCAAACGCTAAGTGATTAATTAGGTTGGCTGCATGTTTTTTGTTTCGTTTCAATAGTTATATAAATTATTATTTATACCCCAAGTATAGTTCTGATTGTCCTTTGATTCTCTTGAGACATATAATCGACATTTTTCAAGAATTTATACATGAAGGGAAAGACTTAAGCTAAAAAATTGAATAATATCATAAGGAGATGTGATCGAAATTTAATTACTTCTTTTTTTGGTAAAATTTAGTAAAAGAAGCAAAAAAGTTTATTTAGATTTCACTTTCAGCTTTAACTGGTATATGTATTTTGTTTACCAAAAAAAAGAAGGTTTGTTTACTTAAATATTTTTACATAATTTTAACATTTTAAAATTCTCTACTTGATAAATTAATAAAAAAAACCATTTGAATCGTGTTTAATTATCCTAGTAGTGAGCGATTCGTCTTTAATGGTTTGTACAAGGCACAAATCCGAAAGTAATATGTACGAGTTTATGAAATTAAAAAATCTAATACAATAAATAAGAAGGAATTTGAGATTTTAGTCTTTTACCTTTATCATTTTTGTTAATGATGGATTCTGCCCTTCTTTAATAAAAATATAGTTTGTTATAAAACAATAAAAGAAGAGGAACATTGCAGAGAAAAGTAGAGAGAGATTTTCTTATTGATTTGGGATGAATTACAATGGAATAGAACCCCTCTATTTATAGGAAAAAAGTGACTTAGTCACCAAGTAACAAACCCTAAAATCTCTTTAAGATATAGACATTCACCTTAAATACAATTATATTTATAACACTCCACCTTGAATGTCTATTTAACATATAATGTGCCTCGTTAAAACCTTAACTACAATAAAATTCAGCGGAAAAAAGTTCTAGAGAAAGAAAAATAGTACACATATCTAACAATACGCCATTTGGTTGCCTCGTTAAAAACCTTGCAAGGAAAACCTAGTGGGACAAAATCTTGTAAGGGAAAAAGAGTGCAACGCGTATTGACTCCCCTTGATGAGATCATTAATTCACATCTTTAAGCCTTTGCATTCCAATCTTGTATACCATTTTCAAAAGATCGTTGGTAGAGATTTGATAAGCAATCAGCCATATCAACTTGAATGAATATGTTGCACCTTGAAATAATCATTCTTGATAGATATATAATGTCGTGAAATGACCTTTTCAATATCTCCATAGAGGTAAAAATTCTTGCTATCACATTATCATGCTTATAGTTGTAGCAAGATACATATGTGCACAAATTGCACTTAGGATATGGTACTTCAGGATCAAGAATTGTATATGCTTTAAGCGATTCAAATCCTTTAGGGATTGTCATATAAGTTAAGTCATATAAGCCATATAAATAGACGTCAGATGCATATCAAGTTTTCATGTCATGCTAGACGTATAAGAAAGATAAAAGTGATAGCACATACCATTGACTTTATACTTTCAAGTGTTTGAAATGCAGGTCCAAAACTACATGTCTTTCATATGAAACTAATTCTACTTGAATTGTTTCTCTAGACTTAAGATCCCCTCTCTCTCTCTCTCTCTCTCTCTCTCTCTCTCTCTCTCTCTCTCTCTCTCTCTCTCTCTCTCTCTCTCTCTCTCTCTCTCTCTCTCTCTCTCTCTCTCTCTCTCTCTCTCTCTCTCTCTCTCTCTCTCTCTCTCTCTCTCTCTCTCTCTCTCTCTCTCTCTCTCTCTCTCTCTCTCTCTCTCTCTCTCTCTCTCTCTCTCTCTCTCTCTCTCTCTCTCTCTCTCTCTCTCTCTCTCTCTCTCTCTCTCTCTCTCTCTCTCTCTCTCTCTCTCTCTCTCTCTCTCTCTCTCTCTCTCTCTCTCTCTCTCTCTCTCTCTCTCTCTCTCTCTCTCTCTCTCTCTCTCTCTCTCTCTCTCTCTCTCTCTCTCTCTCTCTCTCTCTCTCTCTCTCTCTCTCTCTCTCTCTCTCTCTCTCTCTCTCTCTCTCTCTCTCTCTCTCTCTCTCTCTCTCTCTCTTTATCGTAAATGCAGTCGACGAACATTTTATATCGGTTCTAACTTCCTTTTTTGTCATAAAGACATGACATATAGATCTCTCCATTCATATTTTTAGGTACCTGAACCTCTCCTGAGATTTTATGAAATGTTATGCCATGTGATCTTCTAGATCACTTGCCTCCTTATTATGATTATTTGCTCATCTTCTTTATCAAGAATTTTATTTGAAACCGATTTATCTATACGCTTTTAAGTGTACTATAGACTTTGTCCTTCTAGGACTTATTCTAATAGGAGCATTTGCAGTGAAAATATAGTTACTTTCGTTGGGTCAACAAATATGTTTGGCATGCTTTGCAATATATTGCAGATGAGTTATCTTTTCATATTATCTTATTCGAGGATCTGGATGTACAAATGATAATTCATTTCACGTAACTCTTTCTCAATTGTTTATCATGTCCCCCCTCGTATTAGAAAAACTAACTTGCTTCCTCAACTTTGAAAATTCATCTTTGTGCGTTATGGTGTTAATCAAAATATAAACTGCGCATTAATAATAATAATAACATATATCAAATTGAGGGGAGAATGTAATATACTTTCATATATAACATATATCAAATTGATATAGATAACTTTGTTCTCATAAACAATAGTTTAGCTATTAACTGGAGGCACTCAATAAATCATTCTGTTAAACCAATTGTTATGTAAACTAACTTATCAAGATGAACTTCTTGAATAGAAAATATGGAAATTATACTCTAAATTTAATTATTTAGCAACTTACCTCGCAAACACCGAGGGGTTAATAATAATTTTACATGTAACCATCTCATAGATGCATCTTATGTAGTATACATGGCAGGTGAATGAGCCCATATTCACCTTTGATATTTCAAGCATTCATGGGATTAAATTCCAATTTTAGTTGGTCTATTAATTAATGAGAACAAGCAACATAAGAGAATTCATAAAGAACTTTCTAGTTTTTTAATATTTACCCATGTGAATTCTCTTTTATTTTTGCACATTATACTTAAATTAACACAGCTAAACCAACTGTGCCAACTGAATAAATTATCAATATTGATAAACTTCAGGTTTACACCATGACGTGTGCAATTATCAATAAACTTCAAGTTTATTATGATATGAATTTTTGTATCAATAAACTTCTACTTTATTGTGGTATTCTTTTATTTGTGTTGTACAAACTGAAGAATAAAGCGGGTAGCTTTTCACATACATATTACACCGCTACAAGTTATAGTAATAGAAGATATTAAATCTTTCTTTTATTTATAGTCTCAATATAACCAACCACTTTCGAGAATACTTTAGAAACTAAATAAGTTTCTTTGCTAATAAATTTTATTTCTCCAAAATAGTATAATTGGCTATTTTAGATCTTTCAGTTAATTTTGTACTACCACATATTCATCAACATCTATATGGTGAATATCTCTTTCAAGAAGAAAATTATACTATTATGGTCATGGTCAAAATCATTATAGGCAAGATATGATGCTTCTATTACTTTTGCCGTGTAATAATCACATTGCCATAATATTTTGGCATAATCACAATAGGTACGTGATCAATGACCATTCATGCCAAAATAATGAAATTATTTTCTTATTTTATCTCAAACCTCCTTTTAGAGGTGAGTGTGATATATTTACTACCACTAGCACGTTCATATTCTTTCAAGAATGAATATGTATTCGTAAATCATATGTAGTCACATTCACATCATGAATGTACCATAATCATCTATATGTGCATTACAAAATCTCATGTCAAATGGATGACAAACATTACTTTCACAGAGGGAAGACTTATTTTGAGAATCCTTATTATTCTCATTGCCACAATGATAACGATTATAATTTCGTCTATTGCCACGTCCACATCCATTGATACCTTCATGGTAATAATTTTTTCTTCTTTCAGACTTATTACATATTGCTACCACATTCTCTTAAGGGAATGAGAATGAAGCAAATTCAATGGGACGAGTTTTCACTTCTTTGCCCACAATCATACATGAATTTGATCATAGATGTCACGACCCAAGTTCTCTTATAGGCCATGATGGCGTCCAATGTCGCCGCTAGGCAAATCAACGGTGAACTAGCCATATATTTATTCTTTTTAACAATTTCAAAATAGTGAATTTTTATTTATTAAGTAAATAAGAGGTGAATAATTTAATAAAATAAAGTAAAAACAAATATAAGAGTAAGTGTGGTGAAATAAATACTCAAAAGCCATCAAATGTCTACTAGTATATTTCTAAGATACGGTGTCACAAGTGTATGAGCCACTAGTAGAATATACAAAATACTAAACTACTATATGAAATAAAATAGATAGAAAGTAAATGCAAAGAGAGACTCCGGATGCTGCAGAACGGACTCGGAAAGCAGCTCACCACTATGCCTCGGGGTATCGGGGTTGCGCACCGGAATGACTACCAGATGCACCTGCCTCAGATCCTGCACGATTAGTGTAGAAATATAGTGTGAGTACATAAATAACATATACACAATAAGTATCCAGTCTAACTTTGAAGAAGTAATGATGAGGGGTCGACATCGGCACTCATTATGGGCCAATAATAAAATGCAGAAGTTCTAAACATGCATGGAATATGGAAATAATAATAATAACACAATAGCAAGTAGTGAATAAAAGATTCTTTAACTGATAATAAGTTCCAAAATCTCCATTTAACACATACTAGTTTCAAATCACTTTTGGTCATTAATTAAATTATACCTCTCAAGCCATAATATAATATCAAGTGTAATCAGGTTCAAAGTATTATCACGCACGATTTATGCTGAGGTCGTACGACCCGATCCAAAATACTGTGTGAACTGCCAAAGGTCGAACGACACAAACCATAGATGTATCTATTATACTACCGAGGCGAACGACCCGCTCCCATGAGATTAGAGAAGTTTACCTTGCATGAGGAAGTACTTGCGACGCGAGAGGACATGGACTTTTCAGAGTTATTATGTATTTTTCAATTCTTTCCAAAAATAAGAAATCTAAATTGGAAGTTTGCAACTTTAAAATCTCTAGTCTCAGCTCTATTTAAGATAATTAATATGCCTAACAAACATGACAGTACAACTAAAACATGATGTGAACCTAAGATTACCCGGACATCTCATGGAATATAGCTATGCACAGACTCTCGTCACTCAATGTGTACGTAGCTCCCAACTCAAGTAATACACAACAAAATACACCTAAGGGGATGAGTTGCCTTTTACAAGGTTAGGTAAGAGACTTATCTCGTTCTCAAGCTCACTTCCGGTCCACAAATCCGCTTTAAATCCTCAACTTGGTGCCAAACAATCTGAAACTAGCCAAATATTATATAAATGAATCAATATGTACTTACAAGTTCATAACTTAACAATTTGAGTAATTACCCAACCCAAATGGAAAGATTCCTAAAATTCACCACCGGGCCCACGTGCCTGGATTCCAGAAAGTTTCGAAGATATATGTTACCCATAACCTCACGAACTCAAATATATAATTTTCACTCAAACCCACAACCATTTTCGTGGTTAAATGCCATTTTTATCAAAACCTAGGGTTTTCAACTAAATCCATAGTTTTTACAAATTTTACATGTTAAAATCTACCCATAATCTATGTACTTAATTTACATTGGATAGAAATTACTTACCTCCAATAGCTAGGTGAAAATCCCTCTCTAAGAAGCTCCAAAATCGC
The DNA here is from genome assembly GCA_000715115.1 of Nicotiana otophora. NCBI lineage: Eukaryota > Viridiplantae > Streptophyta > Magnoliopsida > Solanales > Solanaceae > Nicotiana > Nicotiana otophora. The sequence goes on from AWOL01S0049949.1 coordinate 40,961, forward strand.
CCAAGAAGTGAAAGAAATGAGTCAAAAATGTCCTAAGTCCCGTAATAAATGAACCTTTTTGCCTCCAGAACTTCCGCTTCTGCGGCTCTGTCGCCGCATCTGCATAAAAAGTCTCGCAGATGCGGCTCCACCTCGGTTGACCTTTTCCGCATCTGCAGACCTTAGGCCCGCTTCTGCGGGTCCGATGTTGCGACGTGTGTGCCTCACTTGTGGTTTTGTCCTCTTTTGCGATTGCTTCCATCGCACCTGCGCGTTCGCAGGTGCGCACTCTCACCCGCATTTGCGATTCCTGGGCTGCCTACGCTGGGCCACTTCTGCGGTTGTTGGCTCACTTCTGCAAGGTCGCACCTGTGGCTGGCCCTCCGCAGGTGCGATTACACCATAAGCTTGATGCTCCAACTGTTCTTCTAAGGCCCCGTCCAAACATACCAACAAGTTTGTAAACATACAACGGACTCGCTCGCACCCTCGGAACTGGGAAAACAACTTTAAAACTAAGAATCATAACCCAAAACCAATAGGATCAACTTATGAACTTAAAATTCTTCCAACTAACTCCGAACGTGCCAATTCATACTTAAACTACTCAGAATGATACCAAATTTTGCGTGCAAGTCTTAAATCATCATACAAAACTATTCCCAGACTCATAATCACAAACGGACCTCAATAATAATAAAACCTACTCCAAACCAAATTTAAAGAACTTTTAAACTTTCAACGCGCCAACTTTCAACTTTATGCGCCGAAATGCTCCCGGGTCATCCAAAACCCGATACGAACATTCACCCAAGTCCAAAATCATCATACGAACCTATTGGGACCGTAAAATCTTGGTTACAGGGTCATTTACTAGAAATGTTGACCCAAGTCAAACTTAACCCTTTAAAGCCAATATTAAAGACCAAAGTATTTCGATTTCAACCCAAACCCTTCTAAATCCCGAACTAACCATCCCCGTAAGTCATAGAACAGTAAAAGCACATACGGGGAGTCTCATTTAGGGGAACGAGGATATAGAAAGCAAAATGACCGGTCGGGTCATTACATTCTCCACCTCTTAAACAAACGTTCGTCCTCGAACGGGTCTAGAATTATACCCAGAGTGCTGAATAGGTATGGATATCTGCTCCGCATATACTCCTCGGCCTCCCAAGTGGCCTCCTCGACTAGTTGGCCCCTCCACTGAACTTTTACCGCAGAAATATTCTTAGACCTCAACTGGCGAACATGTCTGTCAACAATGGCAATTGGCTCCTCCTCGTAACCCAAACTCTCATCTAGCTGAACCGTGCTAAAGTCTAACACATGCGAAATGTCGGCATGATACCTCCGGAGCATAGACACGTGGAAAATCGGATGAACTCCCGATAGAATGGGAGGCAAAGCAAGCTCATAAGAAACCTCCTCAACTCGCCTCAACACCTCAAATTGACCTATAAACCTTGGGCTCAACTTGCCCTTCTTTCCTAACCTCATGATTCCCTTCATCGGTGAGACCTTAAAGAAGACCTTCTTGCCCACCATAAATGATAAATCGCGCGCCTTCTGATCCACATAACTCTTCTGTCTGGACTCTGCTGTGCGAAGTCGCTCCTGAATCAACTTTACCTTTTCCAAGGCATCCTTCACTAAATCAGTACCATATAACTTAGCCTCGTCGGGCTCAAACTATCTGATAGGTGAACGACATCGCCGACTATATAAAGCCTCAAATGGAGCCATCTCGATGCTGGACTGATAACTGTTATTTTAAGCAAACTCAGCCAAAGGCAAGAATCGATCCCACTGCCCTCCGAAGTCAATCACATATCTTTGAGCATATCTTCCAAGATCTGAACCGTCCGCTCCGACTGCCCGTCGGTCAGCGGATTAAAGGACGTACTGAGCTCTACCCGGGTCCCCAACTCACTATGTACTGCCCTCCATAAATGCAAAGTAAACTGAGGGCCTCTATCTAATATAATGGAGACAAGCATACCAAGCAACCGAACAATTTCCTGAATGTAAATCTGGGCCAACTCTCTGAAGAGTACGTGGTCACCACCGGAATGAAGTGTTCCTACTTGGTCAACCTGTCGGCATTGACCTAAACTGCATCAAACTTCCGCAAGTTCCGTGGCAAACCCACTACGAAATCCATAGTAATGCGCTCCCATTTCCACTCAGGTATAATCATCTGCTGGAGTAGGCCACCTGGCCTCTGATGCTTGTACTTAACTTGCTGGAAATTAAGGCACCTTGCTACATACTCAACTATGTCTTTCTTCATCCGCCGCCACCAATAATGCTGCCTCAAGTCGCAATACATCTTTGTAGCGCCTGGATGAATTGAATATCGAGAATTGTGTGCCTCTTCAGAATCTTTTCCCTCAATCTATAAACATTATGGACACATAGGCGACCATGGAGTCGCAGAACACCATCCCCGTCGATAGTAACCTTCTTGGAACCACCCTGTATTACTGTCTCTCTTAGAACCAACAAGTGTGGATCTTTGTACTGGCGAGCGTTGATTTTATCTAATAGTGAGGAATGGGCGACGACGCATGCAAGAACTCGGCTGGGCTCTGAAATATCCAACCTCATAAGTCTGTTAGCTAAGGACTGGATGTCCAAAGCTAGTGGCCTATCCTCTGTTGAAATGAATGCCAAACTACCCATACTCTCCGTCTTTTTGCTCAAGGCATCCGCAACTACATTCACCTTTCCCGGATGATAAAAGATGGTAATATCATAATATTTTAGTAACTCAAGCTAACTGCGCTACCTCAAATTGAGATCCCTCTGCTTGAACAAATGCTGCAAGCTGCAATGATCAGTGTAAACCTCACAGGACACCCTATAAAGATAATGCCTCTAGATCTTGAGAGCATGAACAATTGCGGCCAACTCCAAATCATGTACATGGTAATTCTTCTAGTGTGGCTTTAGTTGACGTGAAGTATATGCAATAACTCTCCCCTCCTGCATCAATACACAACCCAAACCAATGTGTGAAGCGTCACAATACACAATATACATCCATGAACCGGAAGGCAACACTAACACTAGTGCTGAAGTCAATGCGGTCTTGAGCTTCTAAAAGCTCGCCTCACAATCATCGGACCATCGGAACGGAGCACCCTTCTAGGTCAATCTAGTCAAAGGTGTTACAATAGATGAGAATCCCTCCATAAATCGGCGATAATAGCATGCTAACCCCAAGAAGCTCTTGATCTTAGTCGTTGTAGTAGGACGAGGCCAACTCTGAACTGCCTCGATCCTTTTGGGATCTACCTTAATACCCTTGCCTGATACAACATGTCCCAAGAATGCCACAGAATCTAACCAGAACTCACACTTTGAGAACTTAGTATACAGCTTCTGTTCCCGCAAGGTCGGAAGCACCACTCTCAAATGTTGCTCGTGCTCTTCTACGCTACGTGAGTAGATCAAAATGTCATCAATAAAGACAATGACAAACGAATCAATATATGGCCTGAACACTCGGTTCATCAAATCCATAAACGTCGTCGGGGCGTTAGTCAAACCGAAGGACATCACTAGGAACTCATAATGGCCATATCTAGTCCGTAAGGCTGTCTTCGGAACATCCGAATACTGAATCCCCAACTGATGGTACCCCGATCTCAAGTCGATCTTAGAGAACACCCTAGCACCCTGCAACTGGTCAAACAAATCATCAATATGCGACAATGTGTACTTGTTCTTAATGGTAACTTTGTTCAACTGGAGGTAATCAATGCACATCCACATAGTCCCATCTTTCTTCTTCATAAATAATACCGGTGCACCCCAAGGCGACACACTCGGTCTGACAAACCTTTTTGCTAGCAACTCCTCAAGTTGTTCCTTTAATTCCTTCAACTCTTTCGGAGCCATGCGGTATAGTGGAATAGAGATAGGCTGGGTACCTGGAGCCAAATCAATACAGAAATCAATATCACGATCTGGTGGCATGCCTGGAACATCAGAAGGAAATACATCGGAGAACTCTCGGACCATGGGCACTGAATCAATCGCCGAAGTCTCTGCAGTAGTATCCCGAACATAAGCTAGATAAGCCAAATACCCCTTCTCGACCATGTATTGAGCCTTCAGAAAATAGATAACCTGACTAGATGCACTAACGGATGAATCGCTCTACTCCAATCCAGGCAACTCTGGCATCGCCAAGGAAACAGTCTTGGCATGGCAATCAAGGATGACGTGATATGGAGATAACCAATCCATGCACAGGATAACCTTAAAGTCGGTCATATCAGGCAACAGAAGATCTGCTCGAGTCTCATAACCATAGAAAGTAACAATGCAGGACTGGTCGATAGGATCCACAACAACAGAATCGCCCACTAGAGTGAAAACATAAACATGAGTACCCAAGGACTCACGAGTAACACCTAGGAAATGAGGAAACATGGATAAAACATACGAATATATAGACCCTAGATCAAATAGTACCGAATCATCCCTACCGCAGACAGAAATAATACCTGTGATCAAGGCATCTGAGGCCACTATATCTGGTCTGGCCGAAAAAGCATAGAATCTAGCTGGAGTGCCACATGACTGGCCTCCACCTGTCTGACCTCCACCTTTAGGACAACCCCTACCCACCTGCCCTCTGCCTCTGGGCTACTGGACAGCTGGTGCGGCAGTTGGTGTTGTAATCATAGGCCGATGACCCTGCTATACTCCCTTGCCCCGAAGTCTGAGACAAAACCTCTTCATGTGGCCAAGATCCCTGCACTCGTAACAACCCCTCGAAATGGCGGACTGCTGACCGGAAGTCTGACCCTAATGGCCCGAATACCCACTAGAGGGACCCTGAATAGCTGGTGGTTGGTAGGAACTCTCTGGCATAGCAATGGAGTACCCCGAGGAGGCGTCGGTGCTGGATATGTGGGCCGGATAGGCTGCCCTCTCCCAAACGGACCTCTGCCCCCAGACGGGGCACCACTGAACCCTTCAGAATAATGGAACAGCTTGTCCCGCGGCATCTGCTCTCGACTACGCTAACGAAGACCCTCAATCCTCCGAGCTATTTACACAACTAGATCGTAAGAAGTCCCCATCTCAACCTCTCAGGCCATGATGGCCTGAATACCAGAGTTCAAACCTTCAACAAACCTCTGCACTCTCTCTTCATCGGTAGGAAATATTATAAGTGCATGGCGAGACAACACAGAGAACCTCACCTTATAGTCGGTCATTGATATTTGACCCTGCTGGAGCTGCTCGAACTGAAACCGCAACTCTTCCCTCTGAGAGGGTGGAATATATTTGTCCAAGAATAGGCGTGTGAACTGATCCCAAGTCATAGGAGGAGAACCTGTTGGTCTGCCGAGAATATATGACTGCCACCACCTACGGGCTCTACCCTCCAGCTGGAAAGTAGTAAAATCCACCATGTGGGACTCCAATACCCTCATATTGTGCAGTCTGTCCCTGCATCGATTAATAAAGTCCTGGGGGTTCTCATGTCGCTCACCACCAAAGACAGGAGGATGAAGCCTAGTCCATCTGTCCAATAGCTTCTGCGGCTCGCCGACTGCATCTAGTCTGGGCACAGGTATAACTGTTGCTACTGGATGGGCTCCGCCCACAGGTAGTGCTCTCGGGGTCTGATACACGGCATATGCATGACCTGGAGCCTGAGCGGTAGGGGTTTATGCTCCCCCTCTCGCATGAGAAGTGGCTGGGTCTGCTGGAAATAAACTAGCGTGAGTCATAGAATCCATGAACCGCAGTATACGGCACATGACCTCCTGGAATCCTGGCGCAGTCATCAAATCCGTTGGGGTTGGCTCCGCTACAGGCACCTCGCCTTGTTCCTCAATAATAGGATCCTCTACTGGATCCACTGGTGGCATAGCTGGGGCAACTCTGGGACACCCTCATCCTCTACCACGAGCTGGAGCCCTCTATCGGCCTCTATCAACAGGGGGAGCAGTTCCTCCATGATCGGGTATCTCCGCCGCGCGCGTTCTCACCATCTGTGAGAGAATAAGAGAAAGATACTTAGCACAACATCAACTGCACCATAGGATATGAAGAAAAAGTAGTTTCCTAATACCATATAGCCTCTCGAAGATAAGTACGGACGTCTCTGCATCGATCCGCAAGACTCTATTAGGCCTGCTCATAACTTGTGAGACCTACGTGAACCTAGTGCTCTGATACCATGTTGTCATGATCCCAATTCCTTATATGCCTTGATGGCGCCCAACGTTGCCGCTAGGCTAGCCAACGGTGAACTAACCATGTACCTATTCTTTTAACAATTTTGAAATAGTTGATTTTTAATTATTAAATAAATAAGAGATGAGAAATTTAATAAAATAAGTGTAACCATTTATAAGATCAAGTGTGGTGAAATGAATACTCAAAAATTATTAAGTGCCTACTGGCAATATTCCAAGACATAGTATCACAAGTATATGAGCTACTAGTAAAATACACAAAACACTAAGGTACTGTCTGAAATAAAGTAGACAGAAAGTAAATATAAAAGAAAGACTTCGGGTGCTGCATAACGGGCTCGAAAGACAGCTCACCGCTAAGTCTCGAGGTATCAGGAGTGCGCGCCGGGATGATATCCAGATGCACCTGCCTCAGATCCTGCACGGTTAGTGCAGAAGTATAGCGTGAGTACATAAACAACATGTACCCAGTAAGTATCTAGTCTAACCTCGAAGAAGTAGTGATGAGGGGTCAACTTCGACACTTACTATGGGTTAACAATAAAATACCAAAATTCTAACTAAGCAAGACTTATGTAAATATCCATAAAACTCAATAACAAGCTGTGAATAAATAATTCATTCACTAATAGTAAATCCCAAGTCGATTTCCATCATTAAATAATTATAACCTCTCAAGCCAATAAATACCATATCAAGAAAAATTAGGCTCCAAGTATTATTACACACGATTTATGCCGAGGTCGTACGACCCGATGCCAATATATATATATCAAGAAAAATTAGGCTCCAAGTATTATTACACATGATTTATGCCGAGGTCGTACGACCCGATCCCAATATATATATATATATATATATATATATATATATATATATAT